>PVHX01029116.1:7200-17408 GCA_004024805.1 Geosciurus inauris
GGAGGCTGAGACAGGAGAATCGCGAGTTCAAAGCCAGCTTCAGCAACAGCGAGGTGCTAAGGAAGTCAGTGAGACCCTGTCTCTACATAAAACACAAAATAGGGCTGGGGTTGTGGCTCAGTAGTCTAGTGCCCCTGAGTTCAGTCTCCAGTATCAAAAAAAAAAAAAAAAAGAAAGAGAGAATAAAATTATGACATTCGCAGGTAAATGGATGGAGTTGGAGAATATCATGCTAAGCGAACTAAGCCAATCCCAAAAAACCAAAGGCCGAATATTCTCTCTAGTAAGTGGATACTGATCCATAATGTGGGAGGGGGCATGGGAAGAATAGAGAAACTTTGGACAAAGAGAAGGAAAGGGAGGGAATGGGAGAAGGAGGCAGGAAAGATGGTGGGATGTGATAAACAACAATGGCCTAGGTTCATGTATGACTGCACATATGGTGTAACTCTATATTGTGTACAAGCAGAGAAATAAAAAGTTGTGTTCCGTTTGTGTACAAGGAATTGAAATGCATTCTTCTATTATGTAAACTGATTTAGAATAAAAATATATTAAAATAAGAATTTATATCTAAAAGATATGATATTTTTTGTTTTTGTTTTTTTTGGCACTGGGGATTGAACTCAGGGGCACTCGACTCACTGAGCCACATCCTCAGCCCTATTTTGTGTTTTATGTAGAGACAGGGTCTCACTAAGTTGCTTAGTGCCTGGCTTTGAACTCATGATTCCTACCTGTCTCAGCCTCCCTAAGTGCTGGTATTATAGGCTTGCGCCACTGCACCCAGCTAAGATTTGATCATTGTATGCTCATTTTGCCAATAACATAAATAATTCTTGTTTTGTTTTGTTTTGTTTTTTTGGTACTGGGGATTGAATTCAGGGGCACTCGACCACTGAGCCACATCCCCAGCCCTATTTTGTGTTTTATGTAGAGACAGGGTCTCACTGAGTTGCTTAGAGCCTCGCTGTTGCTGAGGCTGGCTTTGAACTTGCGATTCTCCTGTCTCAGCCTCCCTAAGTGCTAGGATTACAGGCTTGCGCCACAGCACCCGGCTATAAATGATTCTTTATGTGAAGAAAAAAAAGAATATATTTTAAAATAAAATTTCAAAAAATACATATATTCATTAGTGAATTCATATTGTCAAGCCATGATAATATTCTAAATATTGTGCTTTAAGTTATTACAAATTATTTAAACTGTTCTCCTTTTTTTTTTTTTTTTGGTACTGGGGATTGAACTCAGGGGCACTAGACTACAGAGCCACATCCCCAGCCCTATTTTGTGTTTTATGTAGAGACAGGGTCTCACTGAGTTGCTTAGCGCCTTGCTGTTGCTGAGGCTGGCTTTGAACTTGCGATTCTTCTGTCTGAGCCTCCCTAAGTGCTGGGATTATAGGCTTGTGCCACCACACCTGGTTTAGAAGTTTAAAGTACTTGTGATATCATTTCCATTTATAAACATTTATACAAATATTCACAAATTAATTTAATCTTATATACAGTGATAAATGTAAATGCACTTCTGTCTTGAATAAATTCTACTATTGGGAGGGAAACTCTGCCTTGAAATAGGTTCATCCTGAGGCACTTAATGCAATTCACAGCAACTCAAAAAAATTTTTCAGGGCTATGGTGTGTTTCTATAATATCAGTTACTTGAAAAGTCATCGCAGGAGAATTTAAGACTCTTTCCTAAGACATATATGGGAAGTGGTCATGGGGCTCTGTAGTGACTGTGCATAAGTCTGATCCTCACTCTTTTTTTGGTAGTGGGGATTAAACTCAGAGGCACTCGACCACTGAGCCACATCCCCAGTCCTATTTTGGATTTTATTTAGAGACAGAGTCTCACTGAGTTGCTTAGTGCCTCACCCTCACTGAGGCTGGCTTTGAATTTGAACAACTTTCCTGTCTCAGCCTCCCAAGCCACAGCCCTTGGCCAATCCCCAGTCTTTTAACAACAAAAATAGAGCAGCCAAGAACCTGCCATTTTGATGTTATTTATCCTGGGTTGGATGCAATTTGCTGTCATTCAAACAGCAGGACCATTAGGCTCACTTTGGAGGTGGTGCCTTAAGCTTTGTCCAATCAGGCTTTTAGGTGAGAACTGTCCAATCCTCACGCAGGCAGTGAAGAGGGGGCGGGCTTCCATAATCTTCTGTCCCTTTGTGTCTGGAGCCCGCCATTTTTGGAATCCTTCTCTAGGCTTCCTGTCCCAGACCAGGAGCTTCAGAGATTTGTGCTGCACAGGTGCTGGAAAAATTCATAAAATACTTAGCATCCTGAAGGGCAGAAAATGGTAAGTTTGCATTGTTATCTTGAGACTTGGAAAGGATGCTGTTTGAAGGTGGATAGACTGGCAAAGGTGGAAACTGGAAATGGTGGCTAGGGACTCCTCACGGTCCTCTCCAAAGTCTGGTGGCCAGAGGGCCTTTCTGTGGCCATTCAGCCTTCAGTGCCCTCTGACTAGTCTAGTGGAGATTCAATCAGCAGTTGAGATGTGCATTCTGTTCCATCATTGTATGGTGTTTGCAGCCCCTTCCTGAAGCCCTTTGTGGGCGGCAATGTACACTAGTCCATTATGTTCCCAGAATGTGTGGTGAAGCCTGGATTAATCAACAGGAGAAAATACCAACTCCATTTGTGCCATTCTTGTATGAAAAAAGTTGTGGGTTTCAGGGCTTATTGTTGAGTTTTTTGTTTGTTTGTTTTAGTTTAGTTTTGTTTTGTTTTAGTACTGGGATACAACTCAGGGGCATTTATCCACTGATCTACATCCCCATTTTTTAAAATATTATTATTTTTTTATTTAGAGGCAGTCCTTTGTGAGTTTCTTAGGGCCTCACCAATTTCCTGAGGCTCGTTTTGAATTCATGATCCTCATGCTTCCTGAGCTTTTTAAATGTAGGGGAAACAGTATCTCAAATCCAGAACAAAAATTTGAAATCCAGAACTCCAGCTTAGCTCTTCATAGACTTGAGAATAAAATCCCATTTTCCAGCTCTCTTTTTACATTTCCAAAGCCAAGGTTTCCTGTTCTTTGTCTGAGGATATAATAGGTAATGAATTCATTGAACTGCACCTGGAGGCTAACAAGGAGCTATATTAATGAGCACCATTAAGGCCTATTTCAAATGTGAAAAACCTGAGGGTCTCTTGTGGGAACATGTGCAATGAAGTTGTTTGCCACAGGGGTGAACCCAGATGAAAGTTACAGGAAGGAGGATGAGCCACAGAAAATATGGAAGTGAACCCAGAGGATAGTAAGGATGCCTTTTTCAATCCCTATTTTAAATAGATTTTACTCAATGCTCTGCCCAAAACCACATATAAACTCTTTTTTTTTTTTTTTTTGTACTGGGGATTGAACTCAGGGGTGCTTGATCACTGAGCCACATCCTCAGCCCTATTTTGTGTTTTATATAGAGACAGGGTCTCACTGAGTTGCTTAGCACCTCGACATTGCTGAGGCTGGCTTTGAACTCAGTATTCTTCTGTCTCAGCCTCCCTAAGTGCTGGGATTACAGGCTTGAGCCACTGCACCTGGCTCATATATAAACTCTTAAACCTGCACACCAAAATGGGTTTTTTCTGCTATAGTCCCCCCTCCTGCATGGTAGTAGTTTTATATTTTCTTCCTTAAATAAATCCTATTCTGTTTACTCTTACCTTCTGTGATTTTCCATAGATTTAATTCTTCAGAAATTGTGAGACAGGCCAGGCACAGTGGTGCATGCCTGTAATCCCAGAACTTTGAGAGGCTGAGACAGGACAATCATTTCAAAGACAGCCTCTACAATGGTGAGGCACTAAGCAACTCAGTGAGAACTTGTCTCCGAATAAAATCCAAAATAGGCCTGGGGATGTGGCTCAACAGTTGAATACCCTGGAGTTAAATCTCTGGTACCAAAAAAACAAAACAAAAAATTGTGAGACAAGGACCCAGAAGTAGTTGGCAAAGTGGGGAATTTAGTTTTATGTCAAAACTCCAGTTTCAACATTATCAATTATAATTTTCCATGTTTCATTTCAAATGGATGCATTATGTGTAATTTTTGTCTACAAAAATTAGTGAAAAATTTTAAAAGATTTTGCTTTTTCCTTGAGAGATTTTCACATGGGAAGAATATAGGGGATAATTAGGTGACAATAAAAAGAAGACTCTTCCAAATAAGTGTAGTTAATGTATCCCAATGAAGAATTTTTATAAAAATATAATGGGTCCTCAACTGACTTTTTTTATATATACAAGACAACTTTATTCAAATGACCTGTAGAAACATTCCAAACTTTGCAGGAAACTCCTTTATCTGAGTGTTGAAAAAAAATAAAAGAGGGACTGTATGTGAATTTAAATGACAGCCACATTCATTCACAAGGGCTAAAGTACACAGGGAATAAGATCAAGGGTCATATCAATAACCTGATAATTTTTTATACTCTTTTTACATAGATTTAACCAGTAACCTTAACACTTTCCCAATGTCTGTTTGAATTGAATCAATAACCCAGAAATCAGTGAAGCAGAGAGTCTAGTTTTCTCTCAAACTCTGGTTTCAGTTATCACAGTGTCTGAGTTAAGATTACCCATTCAAAAATTTACTGTAGCTGGGTGCAGTGGCGCAAGCCTGTAATCCCAGCACTTAGGGAGGCTGAGACAGGAGAATCACGAGTTCAAAGCCAGCCTCAGCAATGGCAAGGCACTAAGCAGCTCAGTGAGACCCTGTCTCTACATAAATCCCAAAATGGGGCTGGAGATGTGGATCAGTGGTCGAGTGCCCCTGAGTTCAATCTCCAGTACCAAAAAAAAAAAAAAAAGAATTTACTGTGTGTTGTGTTTTCATCCCAACCTGCCATATTTACCTAGACCTGAGCTTTAGAACAGTCTGACACAATGTGCCCACAGAACCCAAAGTCTTTTGGAGTATTTAGAAAATATCAATATCTAGAGTCTTGCCTTTTAAACAACACTTTGAAGTATAAGCATGTAGCTGCTAAAAAGAGCAGTTAGATGCTTTGCAGCTGGTACAAATCTTCTGATATACCTTCCATCTAAAAGGCACTTTATTTGTTTCCTTTTATTAGATACTGTGAATAAAGCTACAATGAAAATGGAATTGCAATAATATCTTTGTAAAATGGATTCCAATTGCTTTATATATATACCCAGAATTATTATTACTGGATTGTATGGCATTTTAACCCAGAATTATTATTTATTCATTTTTATTTATTTAGATACTGCAGATTAACCCATGGGCACACTGTGCTATATCACCAGCACCCCCGCCCCCAACAGAATCTTAGTGAGTTTACTAGGGCCTTGCTACGATGCGGAGGCTGGTCTTGAACTTGAGATCTTCTGTCTCATCCTCTTAAGCCACTGAGTACAGGCATATAGAAACTTGTCCTGCTACCCAAAATAATATGTAAGTTTTATGACATTTTTTATTTTGAGCTTTTGAAGAACCTAAATAATTTTCAAAAATATATTTATTAAATTTATATGTTCACCAACATTTTTACATATTTATGTACTGTGGAGTCCCTATTAGCTTTCAGATATTTGTTTCATTTGATGTGGTTTTGTACTGGGAATTGAACCCAGGAGTGCTTACCACTGAACCATATCCCCACTCCTTTTTGTTTTATTTTTTGTAAGGTTCTCAGTAAGTTGCTTCTTAGAGCCTTACTAAGTTGCTCACAATATTTTGTAACTCGCAATCTTCCTGCCTCATCCTCTTGAGCCTTTGAGATTTGGGCATTTGCAACAAGACTTGGCTCTCAGATTTTTATTATAGCTAGTGTAACAGCACTGCACAGACTGCAAGAAATCTATTCAATTGATGGATTAAATCCCAGAGTCAAGTTTCTGTGAAGTATTCAGTTTATTATCTGTAAAGATTTCTTGGAATAAATAGGGATCTGTGGTTTTTAAGCCTTTTTCTAAACCACTTTTTGGTATCATAGTCCATAAAAGTACTGGAAAAACAATGCAACATCATTTGTTTGTAATTTGTGGAGATTGTACATATTTTCAGTCACCTTTGCTTCCAAAACTCAGAACTTTAGGACATAGTAACTTGAACAAAACATGTAAAAGTTGAGACACAGTGCACAAATAAACTTCTTCTGGGAGGAATTGGTAGTCCTGGAGTTATTACTGGGGTGAGCAGGGTTGGAACAGGGGTCAGGGAGTGCTAAAATCTCACTGAGACTATTAGTATGTTACTCAGTTTTCCCCATTACACCCACAATACAAGCTAGAGAGAAACTCATCTGCCAGCAACAGCAGTTGGAAAAATATGCTGGCAAATGTCTTGAAGCCAGGCACGGTGGCTCATGCTTGTAATCCCAGCATTTAGGGAGCCTGAGACAGGAGAATCGCGAGTTCAAAGCCAGCCTCAGCAATGGCAAGGCGCTAAGCAGCTCAGTGAGACCCTGTCTCTACATAAATCCCAAAATGGGGCTGGAGATGTGGATCAGTGGTCGAGTGCCCCTGAGTTCAATCTCCAGTACAAAAAAAAAAAAAGTCTTCTTGAAATAAACTGACATCTTTAATATTTTTGGCTGTTTCTCTACCTTGATCCTAGCTGATAAAACACTTGGAAAGTGTTTGTTCCCAAATATGGTACTTTGTTCAAGATAGAACTAGTGCCCAGTGTACCACAGCTTTTCTTGCTGATTGAAGGTAGATATTTTCTAAATTGCCCGATGTATCTAAGTCTCTGTCCTCATTTATGACTTTGTCAAAATGATGCTCATTACATGAGTAGTATTTAGATGGAGGGAGAGTCCATAATTTTAATATTCTGGTTTATTTTTAACATCATTCCCCATTAACACCAGCCTTTTATTGTGTAGCTAAGGTTCTTTTGTTTTTGTTTTTGTTTTTGTTTTTGTTTTGGTACTGGAGATTGAACTCAGGGGCACTCGACCACTGAGCCACATCCCCAGCCCTATTTTGTGTTTTATGTAGACAGGGTCTCACTGAGTTGCTTAGCACCTCGCCATTGCTGAGGCTGGCTTTGAACTCGCGATTCTCCTGTCTCAGCCTCGCTAAGTGCTGGGATTACAGGCTTGGTTTAAACCTAGTACCTTTCACATTCTGCACACACTCTAAAAGTGAACTATGCCACCAGTCCCAAACTCTAACTTTGGATTGGTTAGTTTTATCCATTCATTCATTTTATCCATTCTAATGTTATTTTTCATATGGTTCAATTCAGGTAGGCCTTTCTATTTCTCTTAACAATTCCAAAAATTTTACATACATAAGGATTCAGATTTGCTTCATGTTATGATTAATTGGTGTGTATTAATGCAATAGAGTTTCACAATATACATTAGTGTCACATAACACAAAATACTTTATTTGGTCTTCTACATTAAAGTTTTAGGGGTATTTTACAGATTTCATTTTCTGGATAATTTTTACAAAAGAATTTTGTTTTAGTTCTATTTATTAAAAGAAAATCATGCTAAAATTGGGATGGATAAATATTATAGTTTCAATTGAGGTGAAATAGTTGTCTTTGCAATGATGAGGTTTATTTACACACATGGTGATTATAATTGCATATTTTATGTTCTGTAAAGTTTTATTTTGTCATAAGTTCTATATAGTTTTTCTTGAAAGTCTCTATTCATGTGATATATTACACAGATGTCACCTCTATATAATACTTATGTGAAATTTTGTTTTTTAACTTAAACTGAATGTAAGGAAACAAAAAATGTGTCTGGGCCAATTTTTCTCACTATTTAGGTTTTTTTTTTTTTTTTTTTTTTTTTTTTTTTTTTTTTTTTTTTTTTTTTTTTTTTTTTTTTTTTTTTTTTTTTTTTTTTTTTTTTTTTTTTTTTTTTTTTTTTTTTTTTTTTTTTGATGTAGGTACTAGGGATTAAACTAGTACCCGAGCCACATCCCCAGCCCTATTTTGATTTTTACTCATAGGAAGGGTCTCATTGAGTTGCTCAGCACCTCCCTTTTGCTGACGCTGGCTTTAAACTTGTAATCTTTCTGCCTCAGCTTCCAGAGCCACTGGGATTGCAGTCATGTCCCATCACACCCAGATTAGTATTTATTTCTTTATAAATGTTTCTTCTCTTTTCTCCTAGCCTGTGTATTTCAACTATTTGGAGCCTTATGTATCATGGAACTATATGCTATCATGGTTCACAAGTACAGTAATTTCTATAGGTGTATGCTAATGGTTGGGGAGTATCATGTATATTAAACAGTGTTCTCAATAGATAACAGCAATTTACACTCCCTCTTCAGTTCATGATAATTTGTTTCATGTTTTGTCAATACTGTGTAATTTTTTCTATCTGATGTTGTTTTCTATTTGTAATTTGTTAATATGATCAGATTTTTTGATTTTTGAACATACCTTCTATTTAAATTTCCTTTTTCTTGCTGTCTCTATCATTTAATTTTTTATTAAAACTGCTTAGTTATATGTGAGGTCTAGCTCTTCCACTCTAACTTCTGTTTGTACCTTTTAATGGAATCATTTATAAATAAAATTTTTTATTTACATGTTGCCCAATTTATGATTTTTTTTTTCCTGGTACTTGGAATTAAACTCAGAGGTACTTGAACACTGAGCCACATCCCCAGCCCTATTTTGTGTTTTATGTAGAGACAGGGTCTCACTGAGTTGCTTAGCGCCTTGCCATTGCTGAGACTGGCTTTGAACTCACGATTCTCCTGTCTCAGCCTCCCTAAGTGCTGGGATTACAGACTTGAGCCATCGGGCCCAGCTTTGAATCTATTTTTTGAGAAAGGTTGTTAGTAAGTTGTACAGGCTGACTTTGAAATTTTAATTCTTCATCTTTAGCCTCGATTCTCAGCCCCACATAAAATAAATTAAAAAAACCAAATAGATGGTATTAGAGGCATGTACTTTTGTATTCACACTATAAATTCTCCCCCATTCTTCTTTGGTGCTGGGGATTGAACTCAGGGGCACCTGACCACTGAGCAACATCCCCAGCACTATTTTGTATAATATTTAGAGACAGAATGTTACTGAGTGCTTAGCACTTTACTTTTGCTGTAGTTTGCTTTGAACTCACAATCCTCCTCCTCCAGCATCCCAAGCTACCAGGATTACAGGCATACACCACTGCACCCAGCTTTTTATACTCTCCTATAAGTAGTCACAACTGTAGAAATTGAAATTGCATTTACATCACTCTTTTCTAGTGCAATAATTTATTACTAAAGTTTTTTTAAACCAATTTAATGAATGACTACTATTTTATTTTCTGGGGATTATTTTGTCACCTCTTTAGTGCATAGTGAAGGGTCTTTTTTACTTTCAGAGTATGTGTGTCTCCTTGTTATCAGATAGGTCTATGCTAAGTGTTTTGATCATTATGATATAAACATTTTCTTTAATCTTGACATTTCCAAGCCTATTGGAAGCAGGGAAAGACAACAGTTATAACCAATGAATTACTTCCATTGGAAGAAAGGTACCAGTGTCCCATCTGATGCTTCAGTGGTAAGTGGTGTTGGAACCACCATCCTAGGTCTTTGGGACCCTGTAAAACACCATGTATGGCTCTGAATATTTTACTCTCTTTTAAAATAAAATTCTTACTGCTTGCTTAAAAACTAAAGCACTATGTATGAGAAAGCTCACTGAGAATTAAGTCCTCTGGGAGGCACTGAAGTTGATCTCCAATTCTAGTGGATTATTAGTCAAATCAACAGGGCCTTGCAATTGTCCCATCTTTCCCAACTATATGGAATGGAGCATTTAGATGCTCTGACCTGAAATGACAAAAATGCATTTCCAGGAGATATCACAGAATTTTTCATGGCAGAATTTTGTAAATGTGGAACAAAATATATGCACATACATCTACATGTATATAGAGGAAAAGGTAAATGATAAGTGGATAAATGTGGGGGTAATTCAGTGTCCCATATGCACTGTAGGTGGAAGATAATGATAATATTCAAAAGATGAAGAAAGTAGTTGTAAGGACAAAAAGGCTGACGTAGCAAACTCCACAGATCAGCTCAGCGCTTTATTCAGGAACAGAGCTTCATACAGGAACAGGGGGCAGGGACGAGGTGATGCGGTGGTGGAACCTTGTTTCCTGGAGGAAAGTGGGCTCCCATGAACAAAGGAAGGGATTGGGTTTTTATAGGTTTATTTTGGGGGGTGGCATAGTGGAGATGTG
>PVHX01029117.1:0-17294 GCA_004024805.1 Geosciurus inauris
AGTTTCTATATCTGCAATTTCTCAGAAGAGATTTTAGGAATGTTATTTTGACATTGACAGAAGCAGTTTTGAGAATGGCATCTTCTCAGATATAAGCTACTGAGTCACAAACTTGGTATGACTTAATGGTAGGAATTAAAAATAAACAAGACACTAACTAGGAAAACTAAAGAACTCTGAATGTTTAAAACTAAGAATTTAATTATTAAAATTGATGACTTGTATCATGGGATGATAAGACAACCAGGAAAGCAGTAAGGACTCTTTACAAAAATGACTGCAGGGAGCTTTGTTTCTTCTATTATTTCAAGATGCCCCTGGATAGGCCCACTGGTGCCTCTCTCTTCTGCAGAAACTCCCAAAGCTCCTGGGATCTGGTGATTCTGTGTTCTTTCTTTGACCCACCAAAAGCTTCTGGTATATAAGAATTTTGGTGTTTTATATGTCTGATTCCATTATATCTCAGTTCTGAATTCTGTTCTGTAATACTCTGAATTTATCCATAACCAAGTTTTATATTTTTATGGTTACATATATAATATTTATTTGAATAGACGAATAGCATATGAAGATTATAGTCCTATTCCTGAATTTAGTTGTTGTTGTTGTTAGCCAAAGTTATCAATTACTGCCTTTTTACTAGCATTATCTTCTCCAAGTCTATCAAAATCCACAACACTATCCCATTTACATCTGCCAAATACCAATCAGTAATTCCACGTTCATTCTGGAGAGCTCTGTCTTGGAACACAATCTTCTGACTCAACTCTGGATGAGTTGCTCTCCAGATCTGCTACACAGTAGCCATCCTGAGGTCTCCCTTGAACAAACTCTTAGGAATCCCCTGTTTCTAGATCTTATGATGTCCTCCTTTCTGAATTCTTCCCTGTCTTGATGGAAAGAGCAGATTCTCCAATAGTTTCCAAGAAAGTGTGCATATGACATAATTCTTGAAAGTTTCTGAATGCTAAAAATCTTTGTTTTTTCTTCCCACTTGATTGACAATTTGAAAGAGTTCTTTTTAGATTGGGAAGCGTTTTCCCTCACAATTTCAAAACTTTGCTTCATTTCTTTTACTATGGATAGTCCTACACTTGACTTGGTTCCTCTGCTCTTATAATTACCAATCTTCTTCCTTTTACATACTGTATTTCTAAATTTTATTAAAATATTCTATTATCCAGTGAGTTATTTTTTGTTTTTGATATTTTTGGTTTACAAATTCTTGTTCTTCTACTATAATTATGGAGGGTTTCAAGTTGGAAAGAAAATAGGTACATATGACAATCCCTGTCTTTATTCAAAAGAAAAGCTTTTATTTCTTGCTAACCAACTAAACGAGCAAAATGATAATACTATGACAAAGAGTGAAACCCTTTTAATGATATACCTAAGTAACTGAACAAAACAGCAATGATGAAACAGGAAACTTAGTAGGCTGGTATAAGTAAACATTACCCACTTGGTATTGAAAACATCATTGTTTTTTTTCACCATTAGAAGACAATATCTTTTTTTTACTGGGCTACAGAGAATGATAGAGGAAATAAGAAATAAGGAACTATATAGCATAGCTGAAAGCCCATGTAGATAGAACCACATTTGATCTAGAAATTCAGTGAGCTTGTTTGTATGTAATTCTATCATTTTTCTACTTCATTATTCTCATTTACCCCTAAGATTCTATGACTATAAAGACTTGCAGATATATTCTAAGGGAGTCTGTGAACTCTAAAATTCTTGAGTAATTTTTATTTGTTAATTTCAGCATTAATTTTTTGTTTTCATTATTTACTTTAGCATGTTCATTCAAAGGTGTGTTACTCTCTCAAGTTCTATAACACAGATGTTGATTTTTCTCCTGCAATTTGTTTTTAAATATCCCATGTAAAAAAATCATACTGCTTTATATTTTTATCTTAGTGGTATTTAAAAGAACATTGCTTTTCAAAAAAAAAAAAAGCTTAAAACGAGCTTGTGGAACAAATGGTCACGGCACTTTAAATGATAGCAATAAAATAGCCAAGTAATCTCAAGAAACCTATCTAAAAGTTAAACACATGGACTAGAAGACTCAGTTTGAACTCTAATAATTAGCTGCTCCATGAAAGAACCAGATGTTAGGCAGACGCTGCTGTTCCTGTTGCTAAGAGAAAAATAACTATGCATACGCATTGTTCATTATTCTCACCATTTGTTTCCAGAGCCCAAGGAGAACTGAAGAAATCAGTGGTGTGACAATGTCAGTTGTCTAAAGAAATAAGGTTGTGAAAATGTTATTTTTTTTAAAAAACTAGCTCTCTCAGTGTCTGCTTATATTGTTGTACATGCAATCTGATTTAACAAGTGAATATTAACTAAAAGGGGAAAATATGTTTTTCATACCATGAGCAGTCAAGTCAGTGTTTAACACTACATCCAGAAGTCCTGAGCTTAATATTAAATGTAGTTATGAAATTTTAGAGAAGAAAACAAGGTTAAAATATCAAAGGAAAGAAACCAATATTGATTTTTTTATTCAAGTTGACACATTTATTGTGCATATTTATGGGTTATAGTGTGATAATTCAATACATGTATACAATGTGTCATGATACAATCATGGTAAATTTTCCATCATCTTAAACATTTATATTTATTTATGTTGAAAACATTTGAACTCCTCTTTTCTAGTTCTTTATAAAATATATAATATACTATTTTAAGCTATCTTTCTCCAGAACACTAAAATTTATTTTCCTCCTATATAAGTGTATTTTGGTGCCACTTATCCAAACTTTCTCTATTCTCAATTCTTCTCCTTTTGGTCTATTGTGATCAATATTCTGCTCTCTACTTTTAAGAAATCAACTTTTTTTTTATCTTTCACATATGAGTGAGAATAGGTGATAGTTTTCTTTCTGTTCTTGGCTTATTTCACTTAACATGATTTCTTCTAGTTCTACTCATGCTGCCTCAAATAACAAAATTTCATTCTTCTCTATGGCTGAATAATATTATGTGGTGTATATATCCTGCATTTCTTTATCCAGTCATTGACATCTTCATTGATTCATATCTGAGCTATTGAGAATGTGTGCTGCAATAAATGTGGGAGTCTGGGTATCTCTCAGATACACTAGTCTCATTTCCTTTGGATATATATCCACTAGTGGTATAGATTAATCCTGTTATAGTTCTCTTTTAGTTAACTCCATGCTGTTTTCCTTAATGGCTTTACTAATTTGCATTCCCCACCTTTCTGCCATCTGAAGCAGTGTCACACTCAATGCAGTGATGGTCTTATTGCAGAGAAGATTTTACATTACTTAGTTTAGTTTTGAAATGGGAGTAGGCCCATTTGGTTAACTCTGGTGGTTAAACTCATTTACCTTGATCATTGACGCAGGAGATATTTAATCATAATCTTAACCTACTACCACTATTTCCCTCACTAGTGTTCAGCGCTTCCTTGCTCTTGAGTCCTCACCTTTAATAATTCCTTGTTATATAAGTATTCCTCCATTACCCATATTCAACTAGGTCTTGGTTACCCGCTTTGTTCCAAGAGGATATGGATACTGTTGGTGGAAGTCATGGAAACATCCTAAGATACATGTATTTTTTGAGTTGGTAACCTTCCTTCTGGGTTCCTTCTCTGACATTAACTATCAATAACCTTCCCTAAAGAAAATATCTCTATGTAAATGAAATTCACCCCTTTGAAGTAGTTAGGTTCACAGGTGTGCTTGTTGCTGTAATATCCAGCTTGCAGCAAGCTCAACTCAAGACTACAAAAACCTCCACACAAAAGCACACATTCTCAAAAATCTCAACATTCAGTTCCATTATATGCAACACACACAATCACACTATTATTTAGGTCTCCTTATATTCATATCATATCTCTTAATTTTGAAAATTTGTACTATATGTATATATATGTAAACAAGCATAATTCCAAAAATTAACATTATTTCCCTACTCACATCAATAATTTAATTTGAGCTTTTTGAAGTTTATACACATTTGACTCAATATATGGACATGTAGTCTATGTGTATGTTTTGTGGAATAAGAAATCATTTAGTCCTAAAGGTCATTGGTAGTTCAGCTCATTCAACAAACTATTAAAACTTATTTAATAGCCACAAAACTCAAAGAAATATTCTTAGTTTTGAAATGTGGACATCTAGGCTTATAGTTTTCACAATCTGTCCACATCTATACACTTGAATGACAGAAAAGATATATTTGATGCAATTCTGTGTTTCTCAAAATTCCATGCTCTTTACTTTTATATCAAGATGAAAATAAGAGTAAGATCATTATAAATATTCATCAATGTCAATAAGTAACAAGGAAGAAATATTTCCAGGTTAGGGGTGCACCTCACTGGTAAAGTATATACAAGGACTGGGTTTAGTCCCCAGCACCGCAGAAAAAAGAAATTCCTTCCCAAACCTCTGAAGTTTAAACTTAGGAATGACATAATCATTTGTAAAAACTGGGAAACTTAATAACAACATTAAAAAAAAAGTTGGAAACTGTCAAGTGTCCACATATGTACAGCCAGGTAAGTTCCACCCTTAACTGGTAAATGGTCACATATATGGTATGATTATAGTAATTCTAATGGGTGTTTTTCAACCATCCAATCTTTCAAGAATAATAAATTTCTTGCACTGTTTTCCCTTTGAGGAGGCTACTTTATCCATATGAGAAAGCATGGTTATGATATGAAGGATACCTGAGTTTCTCTCTCTCTCACACACACACACGTGCAGACATGGTACACACATGTGTTGTAACTGTGGTGGTCTCCATTAAATGCCACATAATACAAACTCTTAGATTTGAGAGCAAAAAACACTTACAGGCTGTGTTTGGGCTTTTACTATTATTTCTAAAGTGAGCGTGAGTGTGTGCGTGCGCACATGCACACGTTTTAAATCTTTTCAACTAAACTAAACTTGGAAAAAATAATGAGTAACATTAACTTAACAAGGAAAGACATAATCTGAAGTTTTTCTGGAAAGAAAGAAAAGATAAATTCATCCAGAAGAAAATAAATCATTCTTAGGAACTTGGGTACTGACCCCAAATCAAAAGATACAAAGAACCATTGCTATAACTTGACACTTTTGGACAAAAATATAAAGATTATAAAGCAAAAGCACAGACAAGGGAAAGTGCTTTTGATTAGATTAGTGGTTAGCTAGGATGCCATAGCAACAAACCCACACTTGTGAAAAGCATCACGGCTCTTAGAAGATTGTACTTTATCAAACCCCACTTGAACATCTTGTTCTAAGGATGGTACAAATCTTCAATGACACCTGAGACCTAGTGCTACTAGGATTGCTGAGGCATTAGAATTTCAAAGAGGTGAATCATTAATAGTAACAGTTACTACAATTAAGTACTGTCTGACAAGAACAACTTAGAGGAGAAAGAGTTTATTTAGGCTCATGGTTTCATAGGTCTCAATCCATAGATGACAGAGTCCATTGCTCTGGGCCCAGGTTGAGGCTGAACATTATGGTGGAAGGGTAGTCATGAAGCAGGGAGAGGAAAAAACAAGGAGAGAAAGAGCAAGAGGGAGAGGGAGAGAGAGAGAGGGAGAAAGAAAAGGAGAAAATAGCTGCAGGGAAGATGAACCTTTTCCAGCCATGCCCACTTGTCTACAGTTACCTTCCAGTCGGTTCATTCTAACTAGAATGAACACATTAGGTTATGGATCTTATAATACAATTATTTCATCTTTGAACATTCCTGCATTATCACAGGAGCTTTGGGAGGGACACTTCACATCAAAACCATAAGAGGTATATATCTTGTTTTTCTACTGGGTTCAAGTGAAATTAGTGTCAAGTTTCAAGCAGCCAGTGTCCTGACAGCCCTAACCTGGCCTATTTCAGAAATCAATTTGGAAGAACAAGAGGCAGCAAGGTAAGGAAAGGGTTTATACTGAAGAATAAAGGGATATGCTAGCAATGAGGCCTAGGCCTTATTGTCTGTGATTTAAATTCTAGTTTGAGAAATCGGGGCCTTAACTGTACATGAAAAATTTTAGGAAATTGCCATGACTAAAATAGTTTTGGGTAAATTGACTTGGCTTAATTCTTACCTAGAGAGAATCTTATATACAAAAAAAATGTTTAGAGTTATAAGTAAACATCTGCATTCATGGATTTTATGGACCGATGCATTACAAAGTTTAATTAAATGGCTGATAATTAAAACACAAAATAGGCACATAAAACCAAATGAGCAAACACGAATTTTAAGAAGCCTTGGCTGATTTGATATTTTAACTATCTTTATTGCAGTGCATATAAAATATACTTTGGAAGGAAATGAATATAAACTGAAATTCATTACAATGTTATTAATGAGCAGATATACAAGAAATTAATGCAACCTATAAGGGACATGTAAGATAAAATGATTCAGAAGAAAATAGATTTTTCCCATCTACTAAGTCAAAAGAAAGCGTAGGTGGGTGGCAACTTCTTTCAAATGAAAAAATCCCCTTTTTCCTAGATTCTTAATCTTTTCTTTATAGAAGACATTTGTCATCAATATATAGATTTGTTGAATATTTTCCCATCCTGGAAATAAAATAATAAGAGCTAATACTCACTAAACATTCATAGAGTGTGAGAAATTGTTCTAAGTATGCTGTATATTAACTTCTTTAATCTTATATTGATCTTATATGATAATTTTCATCTTTTTTGTTTGATGAGAAATCTGACTTCACAAGGTTTAGTAAACTTGTCCAAGGTCACAAAACTAGTATTTTCTTAGATTGGTAGCCATGCAGTATTAACTACTGTACTAGTTAGCAAACTATCCTCTCTTTTAGCTACAATTCTTGAACATCTTTTCTTTCTATTCACAGCAGGCTTCCCAGGAAACATCAACATCTCACCTCTGCTTCACTCCCCAGGTGTGCCCTCCACCCCCTGTAGTTAGTGTTGCCTATGGTGTCTAAGTGTCTTCCTTGGTTCTAATGCTTCTCAAAGCTCTGCAGCATGTTCAACTTCTGACCACTCTTCAGAATGTTCTCCTTTCCTGTTTTCTCTGGCATCATCTTATCTTTGTTTACTGTGGTATTTTTTCTTCTTCTTTCCCTCTGTTAAATATCCTTGCAGTGTAATAAGGTTAGTGGAATATAATCCTCTATTCCAAACCATTTCCTACTTCAGTGTTAACCATGAACATGTGAGTTGTGTTAGCCAATGGAAAGTTAGCACCTTGAAACAAATAGCCTCATGAAATGCATTTATATAGTTTGACTTAGCCTCTTGAGCTCCTGTGACTCATGATGATAAGAACATACCCTACATAGTAGCTGGATGAGGACCATGAGGACACAGTTGGGGCTGTCTTGGATCTAACCTACAGCTTGGAACCATACCCAGCTGATCCTAGCTGAGTTCAGCAGAAAAACAGCAAACTTGTAGATCTTGAAAAAACATCAAGTGTTCACTATTGTGAAGCACTGGGAGCTTACATGTTCAGTACCACCACCTATTAGTAGACTTTGATGTGGGCAAGTAATGTGTCCTACATTAATTCTTAGGGTTGGGTTTTCATTTGTAATGTTGGCAAAGTAATGGTATCTGCTCTACTTGGGCTGTTAGAAATTAAATAGTGCATACTAAGTGCTTAGTATAATAACATAGTATAAGCCCATTGGTCACTTTTATTGATATTTTCCTTATCTCTAATATTAAATATGCTATTAGAAAGCTGCTCTGGGAAGGCACTTAGCAATCTCAAAAATCAACACGTCTAAGTGAGGTTATCAGGTTTCTTCCTCCTAGGGTACCTAATATTGCAAATGATAACTCATTTTACACAGCTCATAAAAGAGCAAATTAAGGCTCCTCTTTGACTTCTTCTTTATACCCTTTGACCAATTTTCAAGCAAGTTTTTATTTTCAATTTTATCTCTAATATATGTCACCCATCTATCACCACCGTTCCTCTGTCCTTATCAAGAACAGCTTCATTTGTTTAGTTTTCTGCATGAATCCCTGTGTTAGTGAAGATAATGCTGACTGCTATGAGATTAAAACCCCAAATTCTGTAATTTAACACATGGGTTAACTAACTTCTCAGTCCTATGACGTCCAAGTGTGAGTTCCTGGTTAGTGACTGATTCAGCACCTGTGCTCCTTCTGTCATACAGTGCTGTTCTCGGTACACGGCTTCCATGACCACCATGTTCACTCACATTAAGCCCATGGAGTGGGAACAAGCATGGAAGGTTATAGGTGGAAGGCTTTGGGGTCAAGAGTTGGAAGTGGTGCTCATAACTTCCACTCATATTCTATTGAAGAGAAATCAGAATGGTCACATGGAACTTTCAGGGGGATTGTAAAAGGTAATCCTACTTAAAGTAATGGGTATGATGAGCAACTGGCCATACATTGCTCCAATTCCCTTACAAGCCTCCATGCATTCAGCCTCGTCCTATACTCTAATTCCTGGCAAGAGGCAGAGGTTTGTGTGCATGCGTACATGTACAGGTGTGTTTTAAACACACATTGCATCATTTCAGTCCTGTTTAAATTCTCCAATGTCTTCCAGTAGATATTAACTAAAACCCAAATCTCTCACCTTGACTTGATGATCTTATCCTTGCTTTATCTTTCTGAACTTGTCTCATACAGTTCTCTTTATCAGGCACTATGGTCTACTCAGTGGTAACTTTCTTACTGTTCCTTGACCACCTAGAACAAATTCCTCCTCTAGGGCCTTTGTTTCAGCTCTTCTTTCTTCCTAGGACTCTTCCACAATATATGTGGCTGGTACCTTCCTCCCACCAAGACTTTAGTTTAAGTGACGCTTCTCCTGCAAAGCTTTCTCTGACAACCCAGTCTAAAATAGTCACCTAGTGCTTTTCTACCACATCAATCTATTTTCATGTTATGTGTAGAGCTTATGGCAATTTGATATATTTCTGTAAGTTATCTACTTTATCTATCTATCTATCTATCTATCTATCTATCTATTCTTCTTTTTATTCTTCCACAAGCAGAGACAGATTCTTGCATTAGACCTTTATTACTAAAAATACTAGCACTGTTTGGAACACGGTTGGTATTCAGTGAGGTATGGCTCATTAATAATGTTTGTTGACCTTTCTATACACAAAGCTGAACATACTTTCATCCCTTCAACCCACTCTGCTGAGCTAAAAAGGACAAACCTGTTTTCCTTTTATGTTAACATTACCAGAGATATTTGTGGCTGAAAGCTAGATTTACTAAGAAATAAGTTGACCAAATTATGCCTAAAGAACTGTGTAGCTGACCAATTTAATTGTAACTTCTTCTATTTCTACTGAGCCTAAAAATCTGAATGCGGTGTCTGGGGATAGAGAATACATTATTTTTCCCTCTAGCTAGTCAGAAACTTTTTTTTTCTCAAAGAAATTTTATATTTACATACACTGAAAAGACTTAATTTTTCAGACAAACAAAATATCTTTTTAAATTTTTTTGAATTGGATTATTCTTGTTTACATTGAAAAAATGCTATAAAGGTAGAATAAATTTATTATATGGCATTTAAAAGAAAAAAGTTTAAAAAACACAATATTAGAAGAAAAACTAAAATTTTGATATCTAAAACAAAGATATTTCTTAATATTTAATAATTATCTTAAAATATAGGTTTTGTTTGATTCATCTGCAAATGTGGAACAAAAGCTTTTATTTTGTTCCTTTCAAATAGAATTTTTTTTTTTTTTTTGGTACCAGGGATTGAACTCAGGGATACTTGACCACTGAGTTACATTCCCAGCCCTATTTTGTGTTTTATGTAGAGACAGGGTCTCACTGAGTTGCTTAGCACCTCTCCATTGCTGAGGCTGGTTTTGAACTTGCGATTCTCCTGTCTCAGCCTCCCTAAGTGCTGGGATTATAGGCTTGCACCAATGTGCCTGGCTATTCAAATAGAATTTTTGCAGTAAAAATAATCAGCATTAGTAGTTGCTGACAACTTTCAATGTGTCAGTCACTATACATGCAGGCTTTATGAAAACCATAGAAGCTTAGGAAGCAGAGGCCCAAAGAGGTCAAGCTATGTTTGAAGGAGAGCTATCAAGGGTAACTGCATACACAGTGAAAAAGCAATTTGGAAATCATAATTAAATAACTGGACAGTTTAAAAATAACATAATCAATATGCTTCATCTATTAACAGTCATTCTCTTAAGATTGAATACTATTATTTCAGTAAGGCATGCTTCTAAGTTCTATTCTATATAACAATCATGAATGGTGTAAATATAGAGATTCTGACAAATATGCCCAGGATCATTTTGATGGCCAACAACTCAATACATGTCCCAAGAACTAACCATATTCTTAGTTTCAACACATGTGAGACACAGAAAAAATAGTAAAACTAGTTTGCAGGAAACTTCAGCTCTAAAACAGCACTAACCTAGTATCACTGCTAGACTTATTATGCTTAAGAAGCTGCTAAATTTGCTTCTGGCTTTTCCAAGGACCACTGTACTTGCTTACCTCTCTGATTTAGCTACTTCATGACCGGCCCTGCCATCTATTCCTAATCAAGTACAATAGATGGATGCTGCCTTCATGGTTCTGAAATAAACAGATTTCAGAATTTCAGATTGGAAGGTTTTGTTTTTTTTTTAAAGTAATTTGGCTTAAGATCTTTCTTTCAGTCTATGAATCACGTCAGTTCAAGGAGTCTTGCCACTAGGGGCAGTCAGGACTAGAACTCTAGCCTCCTGATACTGGATTTTTGCTCATTTGCAATAGAACACTTTCTCACCTTGCTTCTTCTGGTTGTCCCAAACTCCTTAGGATTCTGTGTACCTTTAGAATCTAAGTGTTCTGCCCCAAATCCAAATAATCAAAATCCAAGTAATCCTACCCCATTACAAAACCAATATTTACCTGATATCTCTAATTCTCAGTGCTCTCTGTTTGCTTAGACATGAGAACATTTCACGAATAAATCCTAATAGTTTTCTTAATGGAAGCTACAGACTCACCTCTTTCTTTTCCTTCTCTTAAAAAAAGTTCTGTTTATTTAAAAACATACCTTCCAAACCTCTAATGAGTGGAGTTTCAGGCAACATAACCTACCAAGCAGGTTATTTTGGGCAGATATTTCTCAAAGCCCCTCAAATTGTTTGGGAGATACAGCCAGCATCACATCAGACACAGAGAAAGAGAAGCAGTGATAACATAACAGCTAGAGCAAGTGGAATAACATGTGTATAAATATTTAAACTAGGGACAGACATCACTCCCTATGTTTTAATATTGTATCTCCTCTTTAATCACAAACTCTTCTTTGTTTAGTTTTCTCTTCTGGTTTGAAGAAAAAGCAGGTTTCATGAGGGGTCATTTGATCACTTAACAGAAGGGGCATTTTCTATAGTTATTCTTTTTCAAATGTAGCAGTTTGCTCAACTTCTTTACTGGTTGCCAGGTCTTTATTATTGGCTTTTGTCCAATAATAGCAAATGTATGTGCTTTTTCCTAAAATTTTCATCTTCTATTTTGATTCAATGTTTACTTTTAATCCACAAACTAACTTTTGATGTTTTAAATCAATGTAAATGCAATCAGTGATTATTTTTAATAGTTATAGAAATAGCCAAAGAACAATATCTAGAAATATGATCTCATCTTGAAGTAGACCCAGCTATGCATGCTCTGAGCTAGGCAGAGCTCATACTGACATAAACCTTCTGTTAGGTTTTATATATATATATATTTTTTTCCAAACAAATTTTTTAGAATTTTTATTTAGTTATCTTGCTAAAGGAAAAAAATTTCAATTTTGCTATAAAAAATCACACACCTTTATATTATGATATAAAAATTCAATAACTTGTGTGCCATTAAGTAACAATTAAAGATTGTTACTAAACCAATATGCTGAATAATTAGGGCCATAAATAAATTAGCTCTGAATAAAATTTTACATTTTCAGTAATCTTTTTATCCACTAAAGGTCAGGAATTACAAAATTCATTATCGCCAAAACTTAATATGTGTATTTTATAGGAAAATTATTTTTTGAATGTGAGTATTTAGCACTTTCAACATTCAAAATAATAAAATACAATGTTGAATCATCTCCAAATCCTTTGGTGGAAAGACTGAAGTGTTGAAGTATTCACTGATTTTTCCAAAATTTAACACTAGCCAGGAATAAAAGGAAAGAAACAAGGGTAGGTTTAGTGGTAGCTTTGATTAATCTTAAAACATGGACAAACTATGACAGATGAATCTCTATTCTAAATATAAAGAATCCAGCCTATCTCTGTCTGCTTTGAGGATCTTCACCATGTTCCATGTTCTGCTCTTTGGAACTGTGTCCCAAGGCTTCTATGACATTCCAGCGTGGTCCTTCCTTCTTAATTTCTTTCTCATCCTGCTGCTGAAATGTTACTGTTGCCCAAGATTCTATCCTTGCTTTTCATTTTAGCCTATGTGTTTCCCAAAATCTATTGGGATGACATGATGACATCAAAATCTATGATGATGACATGAATCTGCTTTTCCTGCCCAGACCCCTGAGGTTCCAAGCTGTGTATAGCACCTCCTACCTGACCTCTCTAGAATATCAACCAGTAACTTCAACCTCCATCACCCCAGATGGAGCTAACTTTTCCCCTAAACCTGTTCTTTCCTTTCTGCACTATATTGTATGTACTGGCACCACCAGCCACTCAGCACTACAAGCTAGAAGTATATTTATTATTTCTTATCTCAGTCATTAAGTGCCACTAATTCTCATCTTGTATATTTAACCTTTCCTCTTTCCTAAAGCCTCAACTTTAGTTCTTATGCTGATCATCTCTTGCTTGGACTATTAATTCTATCTACTAACTGTTCTCTCTGCTGCAAGATCCTCCCACCCTCTTGTCCTGCCTAGGCAATCCTCCATTTACATTACCACTGAAGTGATCTTAATAAACCACACATTCAACCAAGGTACTCTTCAGGCTCCCCATTGCCTTCTGAAATTCTCCAAGAAAATTTCTAAGCATACCTACACCTGGAAGACTATGAAAAACTACTGTATAATTGTTATGGTTTAGATGTGAGGTGTCCCTCAAAAGCTCATGTGTGAGGTAATGCAGGAAGGTTCAGAAGAGAAATGATTGGGTTGTGATAGTGTTAACTCAATTAGTGAATTAATCCCCTGATAGAGATTGAGTGGTAACTGAAGTTGAGGGCTGTGGCTGGAGGAGATAAGTGAAAATAGCTGACTAATAAATCAGTCTTCAAGAGTTAGATCAGACATTTTCTCTTCTGTGAGATTTCTTCTTCACCTACTGATACATAGTTAATCACATCCTCTTATAACTATTAAATATGCTGCATATCTCTGTTTGTGTATTTATCACACTTCTTGTGATCCTACATCTACATGACTACATACCTTTAGATTTTGAGCTCTTTGAGGCCTTGTTTTGCAACTATGTATCTCTGTGGTTAGCAGTCTTAAGTTTCAGCAGAAAAACAGAACAAAACATACAAATTCCCTCTGGGAACACTGAGTAATAATAGAATTTGTTTAATTTGGAATATAATTCAACAACCGTTTGGAGCACAAACGCAAAGGGTAGAAAATGGTTATCAGGAAGTGAGTTGCAATAGTATAAACACAGAAGGACAAAGACCTAAATAAAGAGAGCTCTGGGGTCTGCAGAAAGGTACTGCTGAGTTTTCAAGAAAACTACTACTAGTCTCTCCATAGCATTTGAATTCTGACATTTGGAACATTTTTCTTCATATCAATTACATTTTTTAATGCAATCTGGAGTACAAATTTATTTATTTGCCTTCCTCTGAATATTTTTTGGAGTCACTGCTGGATGAAACAGATGCTTGGGAATATGACTGTTCCTTATAGCTTCTGAAATGACATATTTCTTGATTTTTAAAAATAAGATTGGTAGTACATATGATCTATGACAATGATTTAGAAACAAATACATTCACAGTGAAGGTGAAAGATTTTTTTCTGTTTTGAAATGCTCAAATTATTGGCTATGCTTTAAGTATATAAGTGGTTTCACAAGTGTTATCCTTTTAAACTTCTAAAAGACAAGAAGCTCTTTCTTTAATAATCATCAAATAAAATCATATATATTTTGGGGAGGTTTTTGGTTATTTGTGTTGACTGATATTTCATGCCTAAATGGTCAATATTTAAATATCTGAGATCTTAGATTTATTATAAATCTGATAATCTTTGTGATATTTACAAAGAATTGTTCTACTACTTTTTCCCTTTTTTATGTCTTATATTCTTATTTTATTATTTAATTTAGTTTTTGTGATTGAATCCAGGGCTTCCCATAGGCAAGCACTCTACCATTGAGCTACATTTCTAGCTTATTTTTAATAAAAATAACATTTAAAATTTTTAACCTTTATTTCTGCTTAGGTTATCTGTGCTACAAGATTTCTTTTTAAAATACATATTTCACAATAGCAAGAATATTCAATATTTAAAGTACAGTCTTGTGGTATATACAGAGCTTAGCATCACTGATGAATATGTATTACTGAATAATACTATAAATGTGGTATGTAAATGATGAGTATATTAATTATAAAATATGAATAAATGTGTGGTAGATAAGCAAAAATTAGAGAGCTATTCATCTGGGCTCATTAATAATTTTTCAAAATAACAGCAGTCAGTTTCTTTCAGATAACTACAGGTAAATTGCAGTCTGGTTTTTCATCTGTCTGTTTGTTCTGTTTTGTTTTGTTTTGGAAACCAAAAGATACCAACAAAAATAATCGGTTATCTTATGCCATTTTATAAATCAAGCAACAGAAGTCCAAGAGAACTTGCTATCCCATGGTCATCAGATGTTCCCTAACTCTAACCCTAACCTTTTAAAGCCAAATAGGATGACTCCTCCACCACTGTTTTAAATTGAACGAATATCAGAATCATCAGGAGAATTTTACAAAAGGAAGATTTCTAGGCACTGACTGGGTCCTACTGAATCATAATCTCTAGGGATATAACTATGCCTTAGTTTTAGAGTTTAAATATGTTCCCCAATATTATTCTGATGGCCATATAGATTAGGGATCATAATATGTAGTCTAAAAGGAACATAATACTTTCTGAATTTGTTCTTGCATAAAATTAGCTAAAGGCATATTTCTAAATGAAATACATAGAGAAGGGAAGGCAAGTGATTTAACATAATTGAACAAGTACTATGAAAATGCAGAATCCTAGATGTTGCTAGTTAATTATTCTGTAAGAGGAAAAGAAAGGAAAAGTTTTGTGGTCACATTTATCCAATATGCTGTGCATTATTAAGAAATCCACCAATGTCTAGTCATACAGACTTGTCTTCTTAGTTAATTAACTTAAATTTGGGAAATCAGACAAAATATAAAACTAAGTTTACAACTGGTTGAATGTTTTAAGTGAGATAATTCTTTAAAGGTTTCAACTTAAATACCCATCAGTATATAGAAACTAAACTATACCTATGATGAACCAAAATGAGGGAAAAAAAACATTAAGTAAAAGTACATTGCCTTGACTTGAGCTTTGAGGTTGTTTTTAGACCCTATAGGTTGCACAGTTCCATGATGTAGACTTCTAATGTCTTCCTTTTCATCTTGATACATCCCTGTGAGGGTTAATTTTGGGTGTTTACTTGACTGGATTAAGAGATGCCTAGAGAGTTAATGAAGCATATTTCTGGTTGCCTTTGTGAGGGTGTTCCTACAGAAGATCCATGTGGATGTCAATGAAATAAGTGGGGAAGAGCCACTCTGAATGTGAGCAGCATCATTTGACAGGCTGGGGACTATGGACTGGAAAAAGCCAAAGAAAGGGCAATTTACGTCTTTAGTTCTTACTTTCCCTTCTCAGGTGGGTGCATTTTCTGCTGCTATTGCCTTTGGACCTCAGACTTAAGGTTCTTCAGCTTTTAGATGTAAACTTGTGCCAGAAGATCGATAGGGGACTATTATGCCTTTGGCCTCAGAGTGGGGCTGCATCATCTGCTCCTGAGGCTTCTGGTTTCTCGTACTGAGTATCTACTGGCTTTCCTGTTTCTCTATGGTGCAGTTAGCCTCTATAGAATTTTTCAGCCTCTGTGATTATGTGAGTCAATCTAATACATTACCTTCTTATAATTTCATATGCAGTGGTGAGGTTTAGAGGTGGGGCTTTGAGGCAATAATTGGATGGTCCTGTTTCTCTGGAGAGCACTGACTAACATAATCCCCCTTAAGGTCATATAGGGCAGTGAGGGTGATGTCAAGGCATATATGTGCTTACTTATCAACTAGGGTACAAGGAAGAAAGAAATTTCAGTTTTGAAAATATTTGGATGTCTAAGTGTCTCTCCCTCTCCCTCCCTCCCTCCATCCCTCCGTCCCCTCCCCCCCATGTGTGTGTGTTTTCTGGAGAAACCCTAGATGTAGGTAGATGAATCATATATGGATATAGATAAGATATGGATCTCTTTTCCCTATAGGCACAGCAGTGAATGGTCCATGACCTCTTGCCCAAGAGAAATGAGCCCAATAAATGATGAGGACACTGATCTTCAAGTAAGCAGCAGCAGGAAAACTTGTATTTGCAAGATCTAAAGCCTAACCTGACAGTGGGTGTGTATGATCATTACTTTTATGTGTCAACTTGACATGGGTATCCATATTAAACATTATTTCTGGGTATTTCTGTGAAGGTGTTTCTGGATGAGAAAAACATTTGCATCTGTGAATTCAGTTAAGTAGATTGCCTGCCCCAATGTGTGGATTCATGGGTTAATGGAGGGCCTGAGTAGAACAAAAAGGCAGAGGAAACAGGAATTTGCTTCCTGCCTTATACTTGAGTTGTACACAAGTCTTCACTGGATCTTGGGCTGGAATTTACACCAAGTCCACTCTTAGGACTAGAATCATACCTCTGGCTTTCATGAGTCTCCAGCTTGCAGGTAGAAGATATAGGGACATCTCAGGCTTTATAATCATGTGAGCCAATTCCTCATAATAAATCTCTGTCTATGTATGTATATCCTATTGGTTCTGTTTCTCTAGAGAACCCTGACTAATACAATATGTTATGATTTATATTTTGCTACTTCATTGGTTAACTGCAAGGTAACTTTTCACAGTCCCCAAGGTTATGAAATCTATTAGTTATTGCACAAAGATTCTACTGTCTTTTCTTTGTTTTGATCTTTTCCATTAGTGGAAAAAAAATCCTACTCACTCTCCTTATTTTCCTTTCCTCCCATCCACATGAGA
>PVHX01029118.1:0-17309 GCA_004024805.1 Geosciurus inauris
TGTCCTGAGAAAGAAAATCACCTTCTCAGTCACCTCTACTTCTCAGCAGCCCCATGCCACAGGACCCACACAAGTCTCTATGGTGAGCTATTCTGAGTGGTGTGAAACTCCTCCTCATTTGCTATGTGTCAGGGACTTTGGGCGATGGATTAGAAAGGCAGGCATCTTCCCTTGCAGCTCCTTGTGTTCTGCCCCTGAGACAGGCCTCTATCTGAGGGAAGGGGCGGGGGTTTTTGTGAGGCATCTTTGAGGCATCTTGAGCTGGGCTTCCTGTTGTTGCCTGAAGGCCTTGTTGGCTGGCCATCCCATGATGGCAGAGAGATGGTCTGGGAGGGCAGGGCAGCCCTCCCTTCCCTCATGACACCACCTCATTGACTGGAAAGGTTATTGATGAGTCCAGGAGATTGGATGGTGTCCTTGCTAAGTTCATGTCCACCAAGAACATCAGAATGTGACCTTATTTGGAGATGTGATTAAGATGAAGTCACACTGAGTGAGGGGGAGCCTCAAACCAATCACTGCTGTCCTGATAAGAAGGAGATAGAGGAGACACACGGTAGAAGCCACGTGACAACGGAGGCAGAGATTGGAGTGCTGCAGCCACAAGCACTGCCTCCCAGACCATCTCTGGAAACTTTCTCTTTATTACTGTAAGTATTGTTTGTGAATACAGATAGATGTTTTAGTGAAGGTTGCCCAGAAGAAAAGAACCAGTGAGACGTAGGAGATACATATATACCAGGAGAAGCTGGGTGAGACTTCCAAGCTTTGGCAATGAAACTAAATTCCTCCATCCTCCTCCTCCTGTTCTATTCTGGTTCTAGGGGGGTTGGATCTTGCCCCTTAGGGAGGGTAATCCTTTTTTACTGAGTCCACTGATTAAATGTTAATGTTGTTTGGAAACACCTCACATCTATGCTCAGATTATTTATTTTGGGCATCCTATAGCCAATCATGTTAACACATGTAATTTACCATCATACAGATAAGAACCATGCCAAAATAAGATAAAGGCTTATGAAGAGAATCAATGCAGAAATAACTACAAATATTTTTTTACTGGTATTATTAATATGTTTTCAGGCTTTTTCTATTTTACAAATATTCATGTTTTTATAAATAGTATTATATCATATGTCTTACAATCTCCTTTTTTTTAAATACTGGGAATTGAACCCATGGCTTTGTACATGCCTAGCATATGCTGTACCACAAAGCTACAAGCATGGTCATACAATCTGTTCTTCTTTCTATACTGTACTTAGTGAATATTTTTTCCTTGTCAGTAAATGTGCTTCCATGTTTATGTAGTCTATTTTTCCACAGTTCCCTTCCCTGTATCCCTCTTGGCTAGGGTCAGCCCTGGGAGAAATCTATGTCAGTAGAAATTAATGGAATGTAAAAATGAAACTTTGTTGCATTGTAAAGGAAGATGTGGGGCCAGGTGCTGTAGCAACTCACCCATGCTGCCACTAATCTGCTAATTCACTTTGTTGGTATATTTAGCTCCGCAGTGAGGACATGAGTTTATTTTGCAGCTTATCTGTGTCATTAGGGTTGCAAGTCTTGAGCAATGTGGTGTTCGCTTGCATCCTGAGTTCTTACTTCACATCCATCCTTCTTTCCCAAAATGCTGGGTCTGCTCATTTCAAGTTCCATAGCAGTAGCAGAAGCTGCAGCCTTACAGAGACTATTTACTTACCTCCCCAATTGTGTAGTGTCCTACCCCTCTGTATTACTCAAGCTGGTCTGCTTCTCGCAATGAACAGTAACACATTCAGATTTTGGCACCAGAGGCAGGGTGCTCTGGCTGCCTATTGTTATGTAACAAAATATCTCAACTCTTACTGACTTAAAACAATAGTCATTTTATTAACTCTCACTGTTCCTATGGAGTTGGGTATTTGGGAAATACTCTGTGGGGTTTGTTCTGCTACTGGTTTGGTCAGGGCCCTTCCAGTTCCACCCATCACTGAATCCCAAAGCTAATGCTACTTGCTTTGGGCTTTTATTACAGCAGTACCCCACTTCTAGGGCACCAAATTCTCTTTTGGTTATCTGTTGCTAGCTTAAAAATCACATACACGCCAATTAATTGTTTTATTATCATTGTTTCCATGTGAGGGACTTGTAAAGGACTACAGTGGCCCCTTTTGGCTCATTTCCATGTGGTTTATCATCAGATGGTGGCTGGAGTTGATATTGCAGGGGGTAGAACAGCTGGTACTGGTGGGATCTCTCTCTCATAGTCCATCACCTCTCCATGTGGACTCTGGCAGGGTGACCTTACAGCCCAATGGCCTCGGGACAGTAGACCATTCATATGATCTCTTTCTTTGCTTGCTTGCCTTCTTCATCTTAACTTCCCTTGCTAAGAATGGAAACTGAGAAGCTACCCGCTGGCCTTGGCAGGCACCAAGGAAGCTAGAATTATAGCCTAGTTAGCACAGCCTGGCTAAATCTGCATATGTATATTTCCTGCCTTTTCTTCCTATAAATTGCAACACTCCTGTAGGATGAGAGAAGGAAGACTAGCTGCCCTCTCAGTTTGGGTCAAACTACAATTAAATTCATTTTTCCTTTTTATATATTGTTTTCTCTCATTTCTGATGCAGACAAAGGCCAAATCCAGTCCATTGGAACCCCAGCAGGGCCTCTGCTCTAGGATGCTAGGAACTGGGAGGTTGAGACAGAAGAATCACAAGTTCAGGACTAGCCTAGCAATATAGTGAGACCCATCTCAAAAACAAAAACAAAAAAAAGAATGACAGAAGGCCCTCAAATGTAAGTATACAAAACCACACAATTTTGGAAAAATAAACTATACTCAGTTATAATTTAGCAACTTGCCATCAAAGACAATAAAAACTCCTGGTGTAAGAACTGTTCTGGAAAATCCACATTTACAAGACCACAATTCTCATCCTGGCTGTATGTTAGAATCATTCAAAAGAACTGATGATGTCTGGGCCCTGACCCACCAAAAATTGGTCTGGGGAGGCCAATACACAACTAAAGTTGAAAACACCAGCTGTATACTCAGTCCCAATGATTACAGTAGACTTTCTATGGGCCAAAATTTGTCCTGGACAATTTAGCAGAGAAGTGCCTATGGGTCTTGTCCTTCCAGGGCTGCCTTTTTTTTTTTTTTTGCTTTTTGCAGTACTGGGAATGGAACCCGTGGCCTCACGCATGCTAGCAAGCACTCTACCACTGAGCCACATCCCCAGTCCCCAGGGTGGCTTCTGAGCCAGGCTTCTCACTGACAGATTACAGGAAGCTCATTTGCTCATGTTCATCTCTTCTCCCACTTCCAATACCACCTGCCTGAAACTCCCTATTCTATTGTCAGTTTTTAATGGACTCTTTTCTTAAGTAGGGTCTTTACATTTTGCAAAGACATCATGTTGTATGAGAAGTCAATACATTAGTTAACTAATTTTTTGCTATTCAAAATGAAGTTCTGGACCAGATCCTCAGGTCCAACTGCAGAGGTACTGAGTCAGAATCCATATTTAAAACAAATTCCTGGTGATGCAAGTGCATGTTAAAAGTTGAAACTTACAAATTTACAGAGAATCTTCCAAAGGGGTTGAAGCTCCCCAAGCACTGTTGCACTGTCTTCATAGGAGAGACTTGCAGTAATATAATTTGAATGAATGATGTGATTCCTAAAGGAAATTAAACATGTAACATAATATTGATCATGTATTATGGGTCAGAAAAGCTTTTTTCCATGTTATATGAAAGGAAGAATCACGTTCTGGATGTAATTTGCTCAACTTTACATGATATGAGTAAGTGCTGCAATAGCATGATTTAGGTTTCTTTACACACTTCTGTATTGTAAAAGGTATAGTAGTTTATTTTATTTGTAATCCTTTCAGTATTTCATAAAGGACTTTCATGCATCTTGGCTTTTTAAATTTTTTTTTATTTTCTAATTTTTTTTTAGTTGTAGATAAACACAATACCTTTATTTATGTATCTTTATGTGGTGCTGAGGATTGAACCCAGCACCTCACACATACTAGGTGAGTGCTCTATCCTGAGCCATAACCTCAGCCCCGCATCTTAGTTTAATTGTACAGTGTGCATGGACTCAATTCTGTGAACCAGATAAACATGAATTCAATTCTGTGAACACTTAATACACGGAAAATACAAGAAGGAAAGATTTGTGGAAGGATTTATAGTTGATACCAAACTAGGATTTACATTCAAAATGCCAAGGTTTCTGGACCATTGGCTAATTACATAGCACTGAAGGCTCATATTTGGAACTCAGCATTATGTAATGTTGATGACCACCAAAGATTGCACATGAGAAAAATTATAATAATGGGCAGTAAAACAATTTCATTTAAAGGTATTTTCTCCTAGTTTTATGAATTACTACTTTCAGTTTTGAGTCATTGATTAATGCTTGCATGAAACTTCTAAATGAATATTGATAATTCAGATGTGAAAAATTTTTTTGAAATCAAGTTTAAAACAAAATCTCACTGGGTATTCATTAGAAAACATGAAATTTTTTTCCTTTTATTGCTCTATATCCTTGTGAGTTGGGAAAAGGAGCACATTCCATTTTATGGAACTGTCACTTTATTTTTGCATAAAGTAAACCTTCATTTATTTTGTTGACACTCAGAATAATCTCTGATCATATAATCAATTTCTCAGTTCACCAAGGATACATGTAGTGAAATGAACCTCAGAGATGGATGTTTAGGATTATGTTATGACGTTAGAAGCAGTTGATAAGAGACATTTGGAGGAAATTCATGACAATGTGATCAGCTTTTATAAATGATTCCTTCCTCGCCTATTTTATATAAGAATGTCATTAGATGCATTCAGCTATCTGTTCAATAGACTTCCTTGTCAAACCCAAGACTGAGAACTGTTTCTTAGTCATTTTTACAGAACTTTGTACATGAACTGCCTTGCATTTGAGATGAGGTCTCAAATATTTAATTGAATTACTCAATTTAATCAAACTCCAGATGAAGATACACCTAAACCCTATATTAACTATAAACCCTAAACTGAATCCAGATTCTTAAAGCTATCCAAAAATATATTAAAATGAATGTATTATCAAAGGGCAAATTTAACTTCCACAAAGTCTGCCCTTAGAGTGAGCACAGTACATGGCATACCAGGAGCCTTTCTTCCGGGGCCTTCCCCATTCCTGCGCTATTGGTCAAAGTAGAAGGACAGCAAGTTTGGATAAGGTTAGTAGGTTATGTACCACAGACCTAGATGAGAGACCAATCTAAGCAAAACTTTACCTAAAGAGACCTGGGGAGGAAAAACAATGGCTTCCATCAATTGAGAACTTCTTAGGAAACAGGTGCTACATTGAGTTCTTTATAAATAACAACCTCACTACTACTCACCACTTGGAGATTAAGACAGATGAGAAAATGGAGGCTAGAACAATTAAGTAACTTCCCCAAGGTCTCACAGCTCAGAAGTGGCAGGGCTGGGATTTGAACTCTAGCTGTCTGGCTCCAGACTCATTACTCTCTCCACTATGCTACCTCTCCAAGGGATTATTAAACTTTCTTTCTCTTATATAATGAATTAAGACTTTTCTTATCTTTTTCCATTCCCACTTAGAACTCATTTGTCTTGCATCCCATTACTAACTCATGGATAAACTTATTCATAAAACGCATTCTTTAAAACTACACTCTGAAACTCTGAAATGAACATGGGAAGCCAACAATACAGACAAGCAAACTAGGAGTTCTTCGTCTGACTACTGTTGAATTAGGATTTCTGTGATGGAGCCCAGTGCCAAATAGGGTTTTTTTTTTGGGGGGGGGGTTGCTTGTTTATTTGTTTTTTATACTAGAGATTGAAATCAGGGGCAATGTGCTCCTGAGCCACATCTCCCGACTTCTTCTTCTTCTTCTTTTTTTTTTAAGTTGCGGAGGGCCTTGCTAATTTGCTGAGGCTAGCATTGAACTTGCCATCCTCCTGCCTCAGCCTTCTAAGTCACTGGAATTTCAGACATGTGCCACCATTCCTGGCTTAGTTTTCTTAACATATTTGTTTAGTTGGGACTTTGGAGAGCCAAAGCCGTGATACACTTGACCAGATCCTTTTCTATATAATAAATAGCTAGAGAACACCCACTATGTCCCAGGCACTGAGATCATGAAATGAATAAAACTGACAAATTTGTCCTTGTGGAGTTTGTATTCATTTTAGATGGAGCCATCTTCTGTCCTTTTTTATTCACAAGTCTCTTTTTCATATTTTTAGTCCCTTTAGTGGGTAAAATGTAGCAAGTTGCATAGGATGAGGTAGCAATTAAACTATTATGGCAAAAACAGCCCAATTCTCTGACTGTGGAATGGCATTAGAGATACAAGATGACAGCCTGAGGTGAGACCCTGAGGGATTTCACATGTCAATTTCTGTGTGTATGTGAGAGAAAGACAGAGAGACCAGGGATTTAACCCAGGGGTGCTTAAGAGCCACATCCCCAGCTCTTTTTATGTTTTATTTTGAGACAGAGTCTTGCTAAATTGCTTAGGGCCTCACTAAGTTGCTGAGGCTGGCTTTGAAATTGTGATCCTCCTGCCTCAGCCTCCTGAATTGCAGGGATTACAGGCCACCATGCCTGGCTAACATTAGGTAATTCTGAGGCTGAGAAAATTTAAAGAAATGTCTGAGCCTCCCCATAGTATCTGTTTTTAAGACTGAAGATTGAGGGCTGGGGTTGTGGCTTAATGGTAGAGCGCTTGCCTGGCACGTGTGAGGTACTGGTATTGTGTCCATCTACAAATAAAAAAATTGAAAAAAAAAAAAAGACAAGATTGAGATTATAATTTAGAAACAAAGGAAGCAACTTGACTTTTTCCTTCACCCAGAGGAGTCCCAAGTCTGGATATAGGGGGAGATGGCCTGAGTGAACCAGTGTGTTCCAAAACTACCTGTGAGTATGCAAAGTCAGGAAAGAAGAGACACGTTTGATAGCCAGTCTAAGTCACTAAAATGCCTTCCTAAAACCATGGGGGAGAAAAGTTAGAATCCACCACTTTAGTACCAATAGCTTCACGCATTTAAATTGAAATATTTTACCAATTTTCTGTTTATCTCTGATAATTCGCCACTGAGAGGAAATGACAGAAATCTTGATTATATGACTGCTTTGAAAGTCATGAAGTTTTAAACAAACCTCTTTGTTTTCTAGAAGAGTGGGTGTATCCCACTTGGCATTGGCTTTAACACTTGATCAGAGCTTTCCAGAGTCATGAGGGATTGTTAGCACTTTGTAACACCATCATGACTGCATGGCCACGACCAGAGAGAAGAAAGGGCTGTTGACATGGTTTGCTGCCTTTTGTTGTTACTAGAACCGCCTCTTTTGAACTTTGCTCCCTCAATTATCTCTGGCTGTTATTATTTTCCTGCGGATCTTAGGGGGAAAGTATGCACAAGCGTTTGTGAGAGAACAAATGTGATCACTGGGTAAAGAGCCTGATGCAATGTTTTCTCTGAATAGTTCATTAGCCAGGCTGAGCTGCACTTTAGTTATCCCATGGCACGGGGAGCCTTTATGTGACATCAGTAGGGAAGAAATGAATCTAAAACATTATATTGGAGTGTTGGGCCAGCATTTTCTAGCCCGTAGAGAGAAGTAGCCTCAAAGACTACGGCAGAAGACTAGGGAAACCCACTACCCTATAATAATTATCTCATAGCCCTCCATCCTCTATAACAAGTGAGTAAAATTATAGTTATGGATTGGATAATGTCCCCCAAAAGCTCATTGTTTGAAGGCTTGGTCCCCAGCTAGTGGTGCTATTGGGAGGTGGTGGAAACGTCAGGATGTGGGGCCTATGTGGATGAAATAGGTTGTTGGGGACTTCTCTTCCCTTGAAGGGCACATAATGATCTGGCTCCTCCCTCCTTCTCTTCCTTTGTTCCCTGACTGCCAAGAGGTAACCGGCTTTGTTCTATCACCCCTCCTCCACGATGTTCTGCCTCACCACAGGACCAAAGTGATGGAGACAAGTGACCTAGGCTAGAACCTCTGAAACCATGAGCCAAAACAAATCTTTCCTCCTTTAAATTGATCTCTCAGGTATTTTGTCATTGCAAAAGAAATCTGACTGGAGCAGTTACCTGAGACAGGAGCATAGAAGGGACTATAGAAGGGAATCTACTGCTGCTTTAATACCTCAAGACATTTTTCCACTGTGATTATTGCTGCGCCAGTCTAATTGGTTGATTATCCAAATTTGCTACTTACTATAACTTCCTTGATAACAGGATCTGAAGGAATGGTCTCATGCCTCAGTTGTCTCTCTGATAGCTATTATGTTGCATAATATGCTTATCTTGAGTTAGGCCAGTGATTCCAATATAACTGGTTGTAATTATAATCTAGACCATGGTACCAAAGGTAAAATACTTGCTATGTTTAGAATCAGGCAAAAAAAAGTGCAGACTCAGTATGAGAGACCTATCACCTCTAAAAGAGACAACCAAAAAATTTAGTCTACTGCCATTGCAAGTTGCATGTCAAAGCCTTGAGATCGAGCGCAACTCACACCAAAGAACAGACATCCCGTGATCTGCTGGAAGACAGGAAGTCAAATCCTGTAAGTCAAATCCTGTAAGTCCACTTACTCGTGTGCTTTCGGACACATAGCTATGGAGACAATAACTGCTCTTTTCTTTTTTATCATGGACCTCTTGTGATAAATAAAATGTAGCTGTCATGAACGGCATGTGCAATTAATAATTACTCGGAAGCATATTGTCTTTAAATGGAAGTGTATGCTCAATCACAACAATCGTCAAAAAGTGCCGGGCGCGGTGGCTCAAGCCTGTAATCCCAGCACTTAGGGAGCCTGAGACAGGAGAATCGTGAGTTCAAAGCCAGCCTCAGCAATGGCGAGGCACTAAGCAACTCAGTGAGACCCTGTCTCTACATAAAATACAAAATAGGGCTGGGGATGTGGCTCAGTGGTCGAGCACCCCTGAGTTCAATCCCCAGTACCAAAAAAAAAAGTATTGGGTGTGCTGGAGCACCCCAACTAGCATTCAATGTGCACTAATTAAACACTATAGGTAAGTTACACTATCCTAGGGCAACTAAACACTACCAGCAATTCCAACAATCCTAGGGCAACTAAACATTACAAGTAATTCACAATCCTAGGGCAACCACAAGCCCCAAAATACCTCCAATGCCAGGTGACTTCTCTTAGCCAAAGAGCAGACGTTGTCCTTGTCTGGTGGTTTTCTTCAGCCGATGGCTGGATGTCAGGGAACGGTGGAGCTGATCCAGGGACGGACAGCAAGGTGGCCAGTCTCATTGATGTCCTTGGAGCAAAGCCCATAATGTGGCAGGACAAGCAGTTTAAATGCAGTTCCAAGTTGGTGGTGTGAGCTGGTGATTGGTTACACCCAGTAAAAGTCAATGTTCATTGGTTATGTCCAGTGAGATAGTGTAATTGCAACTGGGCTTTTCTTTGTGCACGTGCATGGAGCTGAGCTTCCTATCAATTGTAACCAGACATTGCTAGGCAGGCCTGTGGTTAAGTGCCCCTTATAGCCCCTTATCAATTGCAAACAGGCATGACTAAGCAAGTCAATGGCTGCTGTTCCTTATGGTCAGCAACTTAGTGAGTCTCAAGCATGTCCAGGCATGTCTATGGCATATACTCCTTACAGTAGTGGAAGAGAACTCTTTAAACCATAAAAATAATTCAGAGTTAGGAAGACTATCATGAGCATCACGGCCAGAGATTACAGAAAGGAAGCAAGATTCTGATGCTTGCTCTTTTCCAGCTAACAACTCTGGTGCTCTTGGCTCATTTTAGCCACCCTACCACAACAAATCAGATGGGAACCCATGGAATTGCTCACAGGGTCCAGCTTTCTGTATAGGTGCTCGTTAATTCCTTATGTGGGGACATGTTTCAGCATTTTCTTGCTATTCCTGTGACCTCAATCTTAAGTCTTAAACACAGATATTATGGGGCAGGTCACACATTCCTTTAAATTTTATCAGCCTAAGAATCACCTAATGTTAGTCTGGATCCAAGATGGCAGCCAAATGGATGCTGTGTCCCTAGTCTCTCCAGGACGAGGGATTAAAGCAGTGGGGATACTATTTCTCTGTGAGTTACTAGAGAACACCCGACAGTTGCCTCCATGCAGAAATTCCAGTCGCATGCCCGCATGCGGGTCGCCAGGCCCCAGCATTTGTGCAGGGCCTTGGCCACTTGCTTGTGCAGGACCACTGGCTCCAGGACCCACACACCATGCAGGGCCTCAAGTTGCCCACCCATGCAGGGCCCCTAGTTGTCGCTCCCACGTGGGACCCCCAGCTCCTGCGCAGGACCCCTGGCTGCTGCTCCTGTGTGAACCTCCATCTACCTGCGTGGAACTCCCCTGTTCTCCTGTACCCGAGGACACTGGACAGGATCTGGAGTCAACCTTCTTCCACATAGCATGCACAGAGCTGCATCTCCAAACACTGCCCAACGCCACCGCCTGGCCCGGCCCTACACCCTATCTCTGAAAGCAGACACCTCTATTTTGGGACTCTTTCATCGCCATCTTGAACCTGAGTGGGAAGATACCAGAAAACAACAGACAACGCCACCTACTGGATGAGAAGGGAAGCAAGCCTTTTTATTTACCTTGAGACTTTTTTTTTACTCTATTATTCCTTTTTTTTCTTCCTTTCTTGTTCTTCTTTTCTTTCTTTCACTCTTTTCCCACCCTCACATCCCCAACATTTGTAAAACTGAGTATTCTTAACATATTAGGCTACTGAGGACTGGGATATCTGATTAGTATATTACAGTTTGTGTTATATAATCTAGTATCTTCTATTTTTTCATGTTTTATTTTTCCTAATTTTTATTTTCCCTTGTTTGCTGCACTCTATTTTTTTCCTACTTACTTGTCTTCCCCAAATTTCTTTCTCTTTTTTCTACTACTAACCAGCTTCTTTTGGATTCCTCTTTCATGCTTTCTAGGATGTAATTACTCTGTATTTTCACTTCCCACCTCCCTGCAACTCATCCTATACCCCACCCCCAGTTCTCTTTAGTCCATCAGCAGAAACTGTAGACCCTTTTGCAAACCTATTGTTTATATAGTTGATACTAATTAAACTCATAATTTCTGTATATTGTGACAAAGCCGTAAATGTCCTATTAGAAGCTATTTGGTTTAAAACTATATATTTTTTGTATTGAGATCTGTTAATATTGGTATTCCCCTTAAAAGAGAGGTATTGGAACCCTATAGGGAATCTGTAAGCCTAAAGGATAAAGACTGTGGACCAACCGCGCATACGTAGAGGAGGAGACACACTGTGCACTGTGCTGCAGCCCCCCATCTACCAACTGGCAGCTGTCTCTGCCTACTTCCATCTAGAGTCAACATCCAGGACCAGGAAGATCATCCCCGAGGTCCCTGCAGGCCCAGTTATACCAGAGGTGAAGTATTGATAACTTGCAGGACACTACAAGATTATAGGGTAGAAACTATAATACCTCAGATTTGCACTGCTAGAGAGGAAGACACCTGAACAACCTGAAAAAACAAGAAAAGAAAATGCCCCAAACAAACCAAGATGCTATAATAATAGAATCCATTGACAGCACAGTAGATGAAATGTCAGAGGAGTTCAGAACATATATAATTAAAATGATCTGTGAATCACAGAATAATATAAGGGAGCAATTTCAGGCAACAATTGATCAATCTAACAAAGAGATGACAGCAAATACAGGGAGCAAAAGATTACTTCAAGGAAGAGATAGAGACTTTGAAAAAAACCAAGTAGAAACCCTTGAAATGAAGGAAACAATGAACCAAATTAAAAATTCAATAGAAAGTATCACCATCATACTAGATAACTTGGAAGATAGAACCTTGGGCAATGAAGACAAAATATATAATCTTGAAAATAAAGTTGACCATACAATGAAGATGGCAAGAAATCATGAACAAAATATCCAAGAATTATGGGATAACATCAAAAGATAAAATCTAAGAATTATTAGGATAGAGGAAGACACAGAAATACAAATCAAAGTAATGCACAATCTCTTCAATGAAATAATATCAGAAAATTTCCCAAACATGAATAATGAATTGGAAAATCAGATATAAGAGGCTTACAGGACACCAAATGTACAAAATTACAACATATCCACACCAAGGCACATTATAATGAAAATGCCTATCATACACAATAAGGAGAGAATTTTAAAAGCTGCAAGAGAGAAGGTACATATTACAAACAGGGGGGAACCAATTCAGATTTCAGCAGATTTCTCAACCCAGACCCTCAAAGCCAGGAGATCCTAGAACAACATATACCAAGCTCTAAAAGAAAATGGGTACCAACCAAGAATTATTTTTTAAACTTTTTTTTTAGTTGTAGATGGTCACAATACCTTTATTTATTTATATGTGGTACTGAGAATTGAACCCAGTGCCTCACACATGCTAGGCAAGTGCTCTACCACTGAGCCACAATGCCAGCCCCCCAACCAAGAATCTTATATCCAGCAAAATTAAGCTTCTGATTTGATGACAAAATAAAAACCTTCCATGATAAACAAAAGTTAAAAGAATTTACAATGAGAAAGCCTGCACTAGAGAACATTCTCAGCAAAATATTTTATGAGGAGAAAATGAAAAACAATGATGAAAATCAGCAAAAGGAGGGACTACACTAAAGGAAAAGCCAGTCAAAGGAGAAGCAAAATCAAGTTAAAAACCAAAAATAAACCAAAATGAATGGGAATACAAACCATATTTCAATAATAATCTTGAATGTTAATGGCCTAAACTTATCTCAAAAAACATAGACTGGCAGATTGGATTTTTAAAAAGGCCCAACAATATATTGTCTTCAAGAGACTCATCTCACAAAAAAAGGCATCCACAGACTGAAGGTGAAAGGATGGGAAAAAACATACCACTCAAATGGACCATGTAAATAAGCAGGAGTCTCCATCCCATATCAGATAGAGTAGACTTCAAACCAAAGATAGAAGGGATAAAGGAGGACATTTCATACTGCTTAAGGGAATCATACATCAAGAAGACATAACAATCGTAAATGTCTATGTCCTGAACAATGGAGCATCCACGTATATCAAACAAATCCTTCTCAATTTCAAGAATCAAATAGACCACAACACAATAATACTGGGTGACTTTAACACACCTTTCTCACCACTGGACAGATCTTCCAAACAAAAACTAAAAAGAAACTATAGCACTCAATAATGCAATCAATAATTTAGAATTAACAGAGATATACAGAATATTTCATCCATCAACATGTGAATACACTTTTTTCTCAGCAGCATATAAATCCTTCTCTAAAAGAGACCGTATGTCATGCCATAAAGCAACTCTTAGTAAATACAAAAAAATAGAGATACTACCCTGCATTCTATCAGACCACAATGGAATGAAATTAGAAATCAATGATAAAATAAAAAATAGAATCTACTCCATCACCTGGAGACTAAATAATACACTATTGAATGACACATGGATAACAGAAGATGTCAAGGAGAAGATAAAAAATTCTTAGAGATAAATGAGAACCCTGATACAACATATCAAACTCTCTGGGACACTATGAAGGTTGTGTTAAGAGGAAAGTTCATTGCACTGAACTCATTCATTAAAAGAAGAAAAAGTCAACAAATAAATGACCTGACATTACATCTGAAAGCTCTAGAAAAAGAAGAACAAATCAACACCAAAAGAAGCAGAAGACAGGAAATAATTAAAACCAGGGCTGAAATCAATGAAATTGAAACAAAGGAAACAATTCAAAAAATTGACTAAACAAACACCTGGTTCTTTGAAAAAAATAAATAAAATTGATAAACCCTTAGCTACCCTAATGAAAAGAAGGAGAGAGAAAACTCAAATTACTAAAATTCAAGATGAAAATGGAAATATCACAACAGGCACTATTGAAATACAGAAGATAATTACAAACTATTTCAAAAATCTATACTCCAGTAAAATAGAAAATCCTGAAGACACTGACAAATTTCTAAGGGCATATGATCTGCCCAAACTGAATCAGGAGGACATACACAACTTAAACAGATCAATTTCAAGCAAGGAAATAGAAGATACCATCAAAAGCTCACCAACAAAGAAGAGCTCAGGACCAGACAGATTCTCAGCCAAGTTTTACAAGACCTTCAAAAAAGAATTAATACCAATAGTTCTCAAATTATTCTATAAAATAGAAAAGGAGCAAACCCTTCCAAACTCATTCTATGAGGCTAGCATCACCCTGATTCCAAAACCAGACAAAAACACATCAAAAAAAGAAAACCTCAGACCAACATCCCTGATAAACATTGACACAAAAATTATTTTTTTAAAAATATTTTTTAGTTGTAGGTGGACACAATATCTTTATTGATTTATTTTTATGTGGTGCTGAGGATAGAACCCAGTGCCTCACTCATGCAAGGCAAGCGCTCTACCACTGAGCCACAATCCCAGCCCCGACACAAAAATTTTTAATAAAATTCTGCCAAATTGTATACAAAAACATATTAAAAAGATAGTGCACCACAATCAAGTGGGTTTCATCCCAGGTATGCAAGGTTGGTACAACATACGGAATATCTATTTTTTTTTTTTTTTTTTTTTTTTGGTACTGCGGATTGAACTCAGAGGTACTCCACCACTGAGCCACATCCCCAGCCCTATTTTGTGTTTTATGTAGAGACAGGGTCTCACTGAGTTGCTTAGCACCTCACCATTGCTGAGGCTGGCTTTGAACTCGTGATTCTCCTGTCTCAGCCTCCCAAAGTGCTGGGATTACAGGCATGCGCCACCACACCTGGCACAATATCTTTATTTATTTATTTTTATGAGATGCTGAGAATAGAACCCAGTGCCTTACACATGTGAGGGAAGCACTCTATCGCTGACCTACAGCCCTAGCTCAGAAGCTTCCCTTTAATAAATAGCTTAAATCTGCCTTCAAGGAGCTTCCAACTTCCCTCAAGGTATTTTATGATTAAATTTTTATATAATTGATTATATAAAAACTAACTTTTGCTTCTGGATATAGCTACCTCCCCTGAAAGGGAGACACGCTCCAAGACCCCCAGTGTATGCCTGAAACCACAGATAGTACCGAACCCTAATTATTCTGTTTTTCTCCTATATATACATATGATAAAGTTTATTTATAAATTAAAAATGGTAAGAGATTGACAATAATACTTAGCAACAAAATAGAACAATTATAACAATATACCGTAACAAAAGTTACATACATGTGTTCTCTTTCTCTCTCCTGAAATAGTCAAGACAAATATATTTTTGCACCAGAGTTGACCAGGGGTACATGAAACCATGGAAAGTGAAGCTGCAGATCAAGGGGGACCACTGTGTATGATAAACTGGACAACTCAAAAACCACTGAGCTCTAAAATATTAGGCAGTCTGGATCCAGTAGTACATACCATCTTTAGGACATGGCTGAATGCTGCAAGAAAGTAAGAGAAGTCCCTAGAGGGAAAGATGAAGAAGGAAAGAAAAGGTAAGAGTAGCAAGTGACGTGTGCACAGCCACTCAGGGTGGAAGCTGCCAGGCTCAGTAAACTAGAGGCTAAGGTTTTCTTGCTCAGGGCAGAGCCAGATGCGAGGCTTAGACCTGCAGAATGCTGGGTATGGGAACTATGACCCCTGAAGAAAGCCCAGTCCTCAGAAGGGTGAAAGTCAAAGCCCAGGGGTGAGTAGGGGGAAATGTGCTTCTTGGTTTAAGGACTATAAGGGTGCTATTCTGTCTCCATCTGGACTCTGGGGGAAAAGCTTCCCCAGAGAATTTATAACCATGAGTCCATCGTTACATGGATTCTAAGAACGCCCAAACGGAGAAGAAACACAAAATGGGGAGGGGGCAGTACTTTCCCTTGGGTAGTTAATAGAAACAATTGTAAAATCCACCAGAGTTGTTCTGGAAGCTACAGCTCTGGTCCAGGTCCCTCAGGATTCCTCCAGCTGTTCACATACTTGAAGACAGCTCTTAGGTTTCCCAACACTGTTATACTCTCCAGTTCCAATGGCCCCAACTCTTTCAACCAATTTTTCCCATAGTTTCTGGAAGTTTTATCATCCTGATCATTTTCTTTCATGTTCTCCCTAATATGCAAATGTTCCACTTAAAATGTGCCCTCCTCCTCCGGTTCCAGTGTAAAGAGAGCATTCTTGAAATTTGTGTAACATGTAGAATAAAATAGGGGCCATGATAAAAAATATAATAATAAGGTAAGATAAAATCACATTACTATAATTTGTTAGTATAGTATTATCAATGGTAGCAACTACTTTCAAATGTGCTTTGTGTCAGACCCTATGTACTGTACTATCAGTATCCATTTTAATCCCCATACACCCTCAGACAGACCCTATTAATACCTGTCTTTTTCAGATGAGAAAAAAGCTCAGCATCTTACCCAAGCAAGTAGTGTGTATATATCCTACACCAGGATTTAAACCCAGGCAGGCCTCTTTCAATGCCTTTGTTTTAAACCACTAATATTGTACCACTTTTAATATGAATGCTGGTAGCACATCTGAAAATCTAAGTCCCATTGTTAGCAACACTCTTGACACTCTTGGTAATGAAGTCAAATCCCTAGAATTTTTATTTCTTTAAAATTTGAAATTTTTCTTTAAAATCCCACTTATTCTCCTGAAGATAGTTTTCCATAGAGGAAGGGGACAGAGAAGTAGGAAGACTTGAGGAGGAAGCAGACAGAGTACTAGAGCAAAGGCAGACAGAAGAGTGACTACAAATGATGGATGTCACCTTTGCTTATTTCACACACTTGCAGCAGACCAGGCTAGGCATGCTGTTAGCACAAAAGGAGCAGGATGAGTGCAAACTTCACAAATCAGCTCAGCTCTTTATTCAGGAATGAGAGTTCACACAGGAGCAGAGGAAGCAGGGACAAAGTGGTACTGTGGGACCCACTGTCTTGATGGAAAATGAGCCCCCGAACAAAGAAAGGGACTGGGCTTATATATGGTTATATTGAGAGGTGATCTAGGAACTCCATGTCCGTCTTATTGGGCGAGATTGGGAGGGGTCTAGGGACAGCAGTCAGCTATGGGCACTCAGAAAACAGGTTTATGGAAATTTGTTTTTAATAGGCAATATTTTTACTTGGATAAGAATGGGAGGTCTGGATAAAGAACTCAAAAAACTTAACACCAAAAAATAAAAACAAATAACCCAATCAATAAATGGGCTGA
>PVHX01029119.1:0-17307 GCA_004024805.1 Geosciurus inauris
AAAAAAAAAAAAAAAAAAAAAGTAGAAAAGTGAAATCAGGGGCCAGGAAGAGTGAGAAATGAAAAATTGCTTTGTGGGTACAGAATTTCAGTCTTGCAAGATGAAAAAATTGTTGTACAACAATGTAAAGGTACTTAACGCCACTGCGCTGCACATTTGAAGATGGTTAATATGGCAAATATTATGTGTTCTTACCACAGTTTAAAAAATGCAATTGTCTAGCCCAAATGTCAGATGTCTGAAATCAATATTGGTATATGCAAATGCCCAGGGAGATATTGGTATGTGCAACTGCTGTCTCCAAGAAGTAGGGAGGGCGGCTATCTTTGAAATTTCAGAGATCCTAGATTTTTTGTTTTCAAGCTTCCAGGGCATCTAGAATTATCAAATGAAGTATTATATACATTATCTATAAATCTTTTACTTTCCTGGTTATTTATTTCATCCTTTTAAGTTTGAATGTGAATCGCTTGTCTTGTATAATTCTTTCTTTTGTTTCTGTTTTGCTTTTTGCAGAGCTAGGGATTATGTAGTACTTCTTTGTTGTTGTTTTTGAGATGGTATCTCACTCTGTTGTCTAGGCTGACCTTGAATTTTTGGGTTCAAGTGATCCTTGTGCCTCAGCCTCCCAAGCAGGTGGGACTACAGATGTGTGCCATCACACCAGCTATATGTAGTATTTTTTTTTTTTAAATGGACACAATGTCTTTATTTTATTGGTTTGTATGTGGTGCTGAGGATCGAACCCAGGGCCTCATGCATGCGAGGCAAGCGCTCTACCGCTGAGCTACAATCCCAGCCCCTATATGTAGTATTTTTAAAAGAGGAATATTGGGTGGTCTTATTATACTATCTCTGGATCTAAATTATCAAAATCATAACTCTTGTTTCACATTGTGTTTAGCAATACTGTAATAAACATGAAATAATATAAAACTAAGAATTGTGTCAAAAATAACACAAAATAGCAACCCATAAACTAAAAAAAATAAAACCTGTGAAAAATATCTATTTATTTTCTCACGGTTGTGCAGGTCAGAGGAATCTGGGCCGTTTGGCTGGATTCCCTGGTGAGAGTCTCACAGAGCTGAGATCAAGGTGCCGTCAGGCTGAGTTGTCATCTGGAAGCCCAGGGGAGGAATCCACTTAGGGCCAGGCAATTCACCCCAGGGCCCAACACTACTTTACATTGCTTTGACTCAGACAGGGAGTCTTAGAATCCCACTTGGAGAAGGAAATGAGAGAGCCTATACCTCAATCTGATTTCACCAGTGAGAAGGTAGGCTTGGAGTGGGAGTTGTCTTGCCTCTGACTTCAACAGATGATGGAGAGGTGCCCCTGTGACAGCTGAGGTCCTGCTGCTCGCCACTCGAAAGCCAATACTTGGGAGCTGAGAGTTTGTGGGAAGGAGATCAGGTTCATTCAAGAGCGGGCCCTGAGAAGACGGAGGGCGGGCTATCATCCTTGAAGCACCATCTCAGGGAACTTGGTACATGAGAGAGGTTTATAAGGAGAGGTAGGGGGCGATGGATGGGCGGGCTACACACCGGATGGGTCTTCATTGTCTAGGGCACACATCTTCTTTTTCCCTTTTTCTCTAGCCAGGATGTCATAGTGGATCCTGACCTCTGGGGGCTGGTTCCTATAGACAGATATACTACTTTCCTTCAATTAAACCTCAGCAACTTCCATGTTTTGTGTTAGTTGATGCACAGAACTAAAGAATAAGGAGGAGTATTACCTGTTCCAATGTCCTCTGAAGGTTATCAAACCTTTTGTGTCTTCCATATCTAAAGAAAGATTATTTAGTAGTTAACGTCTTAACCATTCAGGTGTGACTTCTCTTTAGAATTCAGAATGCTGGGCAAAGGGAGGTGGAGTAAAAGTAACTCTGCCAAGGTTAACTCCCGAAGGAGCAGCCACTGTTAGGCCCCTGTCCCCTGGGCTCTCAAATTCTGTACAGATCCTCAGTTCTTGACTGTCATTTTCTGTTTAGGGTGTTCTCTGGCCCCAGGAGCTGGGTCAACCAATCTTCAAGGCAGTCTGGAAATGCTTGAGATTTGTGTCCTGGAAAGCAGCCTCAGGCAGTGACCGGTGGGAGCTGGTGGAGAAATACCCCAACTCCCTCGCCCCTTAGACAAATTGTGTAGTCTCGCCGAAGTCCCCAGTGGGTCGGTTTCTGGTTGTCCCAAGCAGTGACGCACTCACGAATGCACCCTGTATTGTCTCCTTCCCTTCCCAGTCTCCCTTCTCCGTCTCCTGGTGATGCTTCCTGGGATCACCTCTCGAATGGACTTGTTGCCCTAAATCTTTGTCTTAGGGTCCATCTGTGGTTTCCTTCTGCCCAACACCTCTGTTCTCTTCAGGGAAGCTGCCTTCCCACACGCTGGCCCATGTGGCTTGGGTGGGAAAGACCCTACTCCCAGACTCCAGGGCTTGGTAAATCCCCCATACCATCCAAAGGACCTGCGCTTTCTGGCCCCAGGATAAGCTGTCACTCAAGTAGGGCAACTAGAAATCAAGTCGAAGGCCATTGCTTAGAAAAAGAAGCCATCCTTCCATGGGGGGTTAGTAAACTCCATGAAGATGTGCAGACCTCTGCCACACCCTAGGGAAGGCCTCTCTGGGGAAGGAGCCAGCACCAAGGACCATAAGGCTCAGAGATGGACAGACACAGCCTTCCAATGCCACTGTGGAGTCTATATATAGGTTTTATGATTATTTAGGAATGGCAAGGCTAATAGGTCAGGAGATGACTCTAACCCTTGGAAAAGATGGCTTTTATACTTGCAGATCCCAAGGCACCCCAGAGAGGGGCCACACAGAGAAGCCCTAGGGTCTGCCAGGAGGTAGAGGAAAAGGGGGAGACTGGGAAGGAGGCTTCATTGTGGCTTCTGCAGGAGAGAATGGGGACGCCAGAGAAGCAGGCTTGGGATTGGCTGGTTTGTAATATTTCTGTGAACCTGGTGGACAGGGGCTGTTCCTTGGCTGTCTGGCACCTGGCCCTGCGGTACATGCGGCAGGTGTATCATGCCCTGCAATGGAAGAGCCCCCAGAAGGGGAGCTGGTTAGTGTTAGACTCTAGGTTGGTTGGTGTGTATCTGGAAAGCACATTCTAGAAGGAGGAGGACTCCTGGAAAGCGAAATGATGAGGGATGCGGATGACCAAGGCAAGGTGACTTGGGTCTTAGAGCTATTATGGGGTTGTTTAGAGCAAGGAGTGTGGGGGAGATGTTAAAGCTTCAGGCTCACAGAAGCTAGGACCACGGATAATCCTGTCCCTGGATCCAGCCATTCTTTGACCTTGGGTGTCTGTTACATGAGCCAATAATCCCCTGCTCTTTTGTGGAAGCCAGTTGAAATGTTGTCATTTGCAAACAGAAAGCATCACAGAGCTAATTAAATGTAGGTTGGGAAGTAACAAGCCAGACATCTTAATATCCGGGCGACATTTCCTCCGCTGCACCTCTGAAAGTGCTCGACTGTGTCCCAAACATATACCACGTGTCCCTTGGAGAGAAGGAAACAGCGTGGGTGGCTCAGTGGAGATCATAACGACACCTTCCCCGTACTGCCTGATGGGAGAACAGAGGAACTGTGCCGTGATCAGCTAGGGCTGTGAGCCCTTCCGCCCGGGCTGGGCGTTCCAATGCTTCACTCCATTATCCCCAGGAAGCCGATCAAAATTCCAGAAATGTGCACCTGTTCTGTATTTAGGAGATCATTTGTGTGTGTGTGTGTGCATAAAGACACAGCATGAGGCCCTGGAAGCAAAGACGAATGGAGCTGAGTCAAAGTCTGGAAATCTGATGAACTAATGCACTTCAATAGAAATGACGTGTGGGCAAATACCAACCAGGTAAATGCCATGGGGTTGTAATGACACTGTGGTTAGAAAGTGCTTTCCTGTCCTTTAGGGTCTGCTGCGAAAACAAAGCCTTTGCAGAGGGTATTTTTCAGGAGATTGCGAAGAAAGGAGAATGCAGGAGAAAGAGGGAGGCCTGATCACATCATCTCAGCATGAGGATTTGACTGCTGAAAACAAGACTCAAAATAATAATGGCTTTAATGAGACGAGCGTTTGTTTCTCTCTCACATGAAAGCCGAAGGTGTGGAGTAATCCAAAGTGTGGGCTCTCCCAGCTTGCTGCTCTGCCAGTTCCAAGATGCTGCTCCCATTTGCAAATTCCAAGATGGCGCCCTACATTCCAGACATCAAGAAGGGGGGAAGAGGAAGGGAGGGCATATTCTTTTATTTGTTTTTAAGGGTGTAAGGAGCAGATGCCATAGACATGCCTGGACATCCTGGGACTCTCCAAGTTGCTGGCCATAAGGAACAGCAGCCATTGGCATACTTAGTCATGCCTGCTTGCAATCCATCAGGGGCTCCTAAGAGCCACAGGCCTGCTTAGCAGTGACTGGTTACAATTGACATGGAGCCCAGCTCCATGGACATGCACAAAGAATATGCCCAGTTGCAATGACATCACCTCATTGGACATAACCAATGGACATTGACCTTCATTGGGTGTAACCAATCACTAGCTCACACAACCAACTTGGTACTGTATTTAAACTGCTTATCCTGCCATATTGGGGGCTTTTGCTCCAAGGACATCAGTGAGACTGGCTGCCTTGCTGTCCATCCCCAGATCAACTCCACCATTCCCTGACATCCAGCCCTCAGATGAAGAGGACCACCAGACAAAAACAACGTTTCCTCTTTGGCTAAGAGAAGTCGCACGGCACCAGAGGCATTTGGGGGCTCATGGTTGCCCTAGGATAGTGTGACTTGCTTATAGTGTTTAATTAGTGTGCATTGAATGCTAGTTGGGGTGCTCAGCTCACCCAACACTTTTTGCATTAATTGTTTATATCTGATGATTAGTGTGATCGAATAAATGCTTGCATTTAAAGACAAGCTGTCTCCGAGGAATTAATTGCTCTGCTTGCTGCAAAGGGCCTGACACAGAAACCTCTCACATCCTGGTGGCTAGAATTTAGTCACCTGGCAACAATGAATCACACCTAGCCTTTATTCTAGGCAATCCCTGTGACTAGCTAAAACCCCATACAGCAGGGTTTCTCCATCTATTGCTATTTTGGGCCAGATAATTCTTTGCTATGCGTATGTGGAGGAGGGACTGCCTTGCTCATGGTGAGATGGTTAGCAGCATCCTGGGGACTAACTTAGTACATGCCAGTGACATCCCTTCTCCAGGTTGTGATAACTGAAACATCCGTAGACATTGCCAAACGTCTTTTGGCAAAGTTGAAATCAAAGTTGTCCCTGCCACGGAAGAAGAGAACATTAGCTATTGGAGAGGGGGGGTCTCAATTTGCTTTCTCTGTCAGATACCGTCAAGTTTCTTTCTTTTTCCCCTCATACCCAGGAGAAAGCTAGAGGACCTGAATTTAAATTCTACCTAGGCTATGGATAAGCCTTGATTTTCTCATGCAGAAAAACTGGTGGGGTTGCTAGGCACATTAAAATAAAATGATAAGCAGAAAACATTCAGCACAAAGCCTCACACGTCATATACACTCAAGAATAAGAGGAACTAACATGGAGACTGGTTTTGTTTGGATGATGGTGGAGTCTGGCAAACTTTTCTGTTCTTTTTTTTTGTACTAGGGATTGAAATCAGAGGTGCTTAACCACTGAGCCACATCCCCAGCTTCTGCTCCTTTTAAAAATTATTTTGAGACAGCATCTAAGTCATTTAGAGTATTGCTAAATTTCTGAGACTAGCCTTGAACTTGTGATCCTCCTGCCTCAGCCTCCCGAGCAACTGGGATTACAGGCGTGCACCACTGCACCCAGCTCTGGTGAACTTTTCTGGCAGGAAAATTTTTTTTTTTTTTGGTACCAGTGATGGAACTCAGGGGCACTCGACCACTGAGTCACATCCCCAGCCCTATTTTGTGTTTTATGTAGAAACAGGGTCTCACTGAGTTGCTTAGCGCCTCACCATGGCTGAGGCTGGCTTTGAACTCGCGATTCTCCTGTCTCAGCCTCCCTAAGTGCTGGGATTACAGGCTTGCGCCACCGTGCCCAGCTAGGAAAAATGTTTAAGTCATGAGAAATTGCAAAAGGAGAGGCTGCTGGCGACCACTGCCTGATTGGGGAACAAAAGAATCGTGGGGAGCTCAGAGAGGGGTAGGTGAACAACACAGCAAGCATAGATGAACCTTATTTTGTTTTTTCGGTACTGAATATTGAATCCAAGGGCACTTTACCAGTGATCCGCATCCCAGCCCTATTTATTTTTTAAGTTGCTTTGCAACTCACTAAGTTACTGAGTCTGGCCTCAAACTTACAATCCTCTTGCCTCAGCCTCTCAAGTCACTGGGATAACAGGCGGGTACCACTGTGCTCAGCGGCACTTTCTTATATCAAAGACACAACTGGGACGAGAATCAGATCCCTGAATTCCATGCTAGTGGTTTTTTTTTTTATTGTTGCATCGTGACTCAGAGTAACGGTGGTATAAGCAGTGGTCCAGGGTAATGATACTCCATTGCCGGAATGGCCTTTTTGAACTAGTTAGGATTCATTTCAGCTGCATGATACAGGAAATCCAATTAATGGTGGCTTAACAAAGAGAGTTGTATCTCATATGAAGAAAGGAGAGCGGTGTTCAGGGTTGGTATGAAAGCTCAATGACGTCAGCAGGGAGCCTGGTTCCATTAGCTCTCTGCCCCACCATCACCATCATGTGCTCTTCAACTTCAAGGTTACGGCAAGGTCACAAGCCGCTCCAGTTCTCCCATCCACAGAAGTTTCAGGAGGAAAGGAAGAAGGTGAGTCTTATCTGAGTCAAAAGCTCCACCAGAATCTCTGGCCAGCGACTTCTTCCATCTTATTGGCCAGAACAATTTATAGAAAGTCTGGGAAATTCAGTTTGGAAGTTTGAACCAGGGATTGAACTCAGGGGCACTCAACCACTGAGCCACATCCCCAGCCCTATTTTGTGTTTTATGTAGAGACAGGGTCTCATTGAGCTGCTTAGCGCCTCGCCGTTGCTGAGGCTGGCTTTGAACTCGCGATCCTCCTGTCTCAGCCTCCCTAAGTGCTGGGATTACAGGCATGCACCACTGTGCCCGGCTCTGCCTCACTTTCTCAGGGGAGAGGATCTGTGAGTGACAAGAGGGAGATGGGTAGGAGGAATGAGCAAGAAAGAGGGAGAGGAAGGAAAACAGGGAAGAAAAAAATCGTTGCGGAGTTCAATTCTGAAGGGAAAAATCACTCTTAGTAGGTGTTTCATCAGGGTCTTAGAGACTGGGCAGGATTTTGACAAGTGCCATGTCAGGTAGGGTTCTTTGATGATAGTATTTCAGCTAATTCTAGAAAAGAAGGAATTTGTTATAAGGATAAAAGGAAGCCTGAAAAATTATTTTTTTAAAGGTAGTGGTAGATCCTTAGATGGAACTGATCAGCAGTTGTCCAACCATTTTGTTGGTGGTGTAAGTAAAATACCCTCTACTCAAGATCCAAAGTCCCAGGGGCCAGCCTCCAATCAGATCGAGTGACTGGGAGAGGGCATCATCCCATCATCTAATGGGGGAAAGAGATGCCCTCAGAGGGAGTCAGGACACTGTACAAGATGCATGGCCAGTGAGAGGTCACTGGGCGAGCACCAGTCAATGTCCCCCAGGAGAAGTAACAGGAAGAGGGCTATTTCAAAAGAGGAAGGGCAGGCACAAAGGCACAAAATCCAGACAGTGAGTGACAGCATCAAAGAACATCTCATTGACCAGTCGAACAAGTAAGAGTGGGAGATGAAGCCAGATTCCAGAGATCTTTGATTTCTAGGCTGAAAAGCTTGTGTTTTTGCTGGGTGTGCTATGGAGAGCTGCCAAGAGCTATCGCATCATAGGGTAAAGCCATCAGTTGGATCCAGGCCATGAGGATTGGTCCATGCTGTTCCATAAGTGTGGCGAAGCTAGTGGCACTCTGAGCCTCAGGAACATTGGGATTCAGGAACCCAAGTGCCTGGAGGTAAGCGCCCCCCACCCCTCTCCCCCACTTCCTCTTTTTTGCTTCTTACCTGTCAGTTGTTTTTCCAGATCACCACCCTCCTTGGGGTAGATGAGCACCCCTTAGATGTCACATCTGCCTGCTTCACCCCTGTTCAGCAGGACCCTTGCTCCCCCTCGTCCTAAACTGGAAAGTCCAGAGGAAGGAGTCCTGTGGTTGGCTTAGCTTAGGTCAGGTGACACCCCCAAACCAACCAATGGGGAAAGGCGATACATCTGAAAGAATAACTCCCACGCACACCCTAAGGGTAGAGTGGGACACTGGAGCATTTTCTGGAAGGAGCATGCATGCGTGTTGAGCGTGCATGCGTGGTTGTTGAGCACCTGCTGTATACCAAGCACTGAGTTAAATGGATCGTCCCATTATCACTGCCAACAATACCATGAGGTATTATTGTGATAATGTTGTGGTGCTGGATGGCGCCCAGGACCCTATTTCTTTACTGCTGAGTTACTCCGGCAGCCGTAGGAGGGATTATTACCACCTCCATTTTACATGTGAGCAAACTGAGCCTCAGGGAACTTAGAATAATTTGTCTGAGTCAGGTTGCCAATCCAGATGGCAGAGCCGGATACAACCCTTATCTGGCTCTAGAACATGATCTCTTAACTACATTATTTAGTCAAAGATCCATCTTGGGAGCCAGGCATGGTGGTGCAGGCCTGTAATCCCAGCACTTAGGGAGGCTGAGACAGGAGAATCGCGAGTTCAAAGCCAGCCTCAGCAATGGCGAGGGGCTAAGCAACTCAGTGAGACCCTGTCTCTACATAAAAGACAAAACAGGGCTGGGGATGTGGCTCAGTAGTTGAGTGCCCTTGAGTTCAATCTTCACTACCAAAAAAAAGATCCACCTTGGGGCCTCACCTGCCCACCCACGAAGGCATTTGGCAAGGTCACCACTAGCCCTTTATTTCAATTAGAAAAAGTTTCCCCTTCTTCAGGATGTTTTACTGCTACCTGTCAAAGCAAATACACAAATTGACAATGTCTGTGATGTGAATTGTGCTGTTTTATATCATAAGTGGATCTGGTACAGTGCACAACCTGCCCAACTGGGAGCACTAGCCTTGATACAAGGGGAAGAAACTGCAGCCAGGAATATATTGAATGGCAGGGACTAACATGGGTTAGCTGGAATTGTGACCTCTGTGGCCTCTGGAACAGGGAGATGTTCTGAGGTGTCTGGTGCTGACAGGTCTGAGTCGGAGATGACCAGGTTGATGCTGAAGCCAAGCCCTTCTTTGTCTCGTTTTTTCTTGCTTCGGTGCTGGGTCCTGCCCTTTGGCCTGCTGGCCACTTCATAGGGTGACTTCACAGGAGGGATCATGACTAGGCTCAGGCTCTTCCTGGATGCACAGAGCTGATCCACCAGTTGGAGCTCGGTCAAGCCGTCCTCGGGGAGGCAGACACCTGTGGCCTCAGGGATGGCGGAGGATGTCCGGGACTCTTGGGCCAGTAGATGCAGAGGTGGGAGGGGACAGAGGTTCAGGCAGTAGGTCTTAGGCTCCAGAGAGCCGGACCCCCCCGTGTTCCCTGTGGGCGTCTTGACCAGACCCCTGAGCGAGTCCTGGTTCTTGTGTAAAGGATCCTGGAGCATTTTGACCTTGGAAGTCTTGGAAAGCTTGATGGGGGGCTTAGAGGCTTCTGGGGAAGTTATCAGGTTTGTGGGTGAACACCAATAGGGCGCCGTCTTGGAGGCCATTGTCTGCGAGGTTTGGAGGAATCTGTGACAAGCCGGATGGCTTTGGTCCAGATTGAGGCAGCCCAGGAGCAGGTCTACAGGCAGTGGACTCAGTGGTGGCCGGAGCGGTCTCAGAAGCCCTCTGGAGAGGTGTCCCGGAGAGACCCCAGTGGCATCTTACTCCTACAGAGGAAGGGCAATTTGTGAGACTGGGGTGGAAATTCCAGAGAAAATACCTGGGGAGGAGGCCACTGTTCCTCTTTACTCATTCATGTTTTCATTCATTCACTCATTTGCCATTCCATTGCACATAATGACAGCCGTTCCTAATTCATTCATTCACTCCATGTCATTCATGCACCCATGCCCCGCTGATTAACTCAACAAGTACTTGCCCTGTTGAAATTGGAGACACGGACTTGAAAACACACAGCCACCGTGCACATGGTGCTGATGTGCGCCAGTGGCTCCTCCAGGGGCTATGCATTCCACTTCAGCCTCTTACAAACTTCACGAGGAAGGTGCTGGCTGTGGAGTGGACGTCTGTCGTGCCGCCCCCTCCCCCGCTCACATGTTGAAGTTCTGATGCCCATTATGATGGTATTGGGAGGTGGGGCCTTTAGGGGCTGACTGGGTTGCACACAGGTCACGAGGGTGGAGGTCCATGATGGAATTAGTGTCTTTGAGACCAGAGCATCGTGCTCTCTCTCCTTCCCTCCCTCTGCCAATGTGAGGACCACAGCAAGGACATAGCCATCCCCAAGCCAGAGAAAAGGCCTTTGATGTTCAATTTCCCAGCCTCCAGGACTGTAAGCAATAAATGTCTGTTGTATAAACCATCCAGTCCATGGTATTTTGTTCTAGCAGCCTGGGTTGACTACTACAGAATTGTTATTACTGTTTGCCAGTTTTGTAGATAAACAGTCGCTGTGGTTTGGAAGTTGGCCTTGTGCTAAAGTTCTGGTCTCCAGCTTACGGTGCTATGGGGATATGGGCCTGGTCTAAGAGGTGGGGCCTGGTGGAAGGAAGTCAGGTCGCTGGGGATTATGCCCTTGAAGAGGGGATACTGGGACCCTGCCCTCTCTCTGCTTCCTGGTCACCATAGCTTCCCATGTACTCCACCATGTGCTTCCTTCCTGTCATGATGCTCTGTCTCACCACAGGTCCGAAGGCAAGAGGGTCACGTGATCATGAACTGAAATCTCTGAAATGATCAGCCAGAATGAACTCGGGGCGCTTATTTGCTAAGCCACATCCCCAGCCCTTTTTATGTTTTTGATTTAGAGACAGGGTCTTGCTAAGTTGTCTAGGGCTTCACTACATTGCTGAGGCTGGCTTTGAACTCCTGATCCTCCTGCCTCAGCCTCCCGAGCTGCTAATAATTATAAGTGTGTGCCACTGTGCCCAGCCAAAATAAATTTTTTCTTATCACAGTGCTGGGGATTGAACAAAGTGCCTAATACATGCTAGGGAATTGCTCTATCACTGAGCCATATCCCTAGTTCTTTTTTACTTTTTCTTTTGAGATAGAGTCTTACTAAGTTGCCAAGGCTGGCCTCAAACTTGTGATCCTCCTGCCTCAGCCCACCGAGTCACTGGGAATACAGGTATGTGTCACCATTCCAGGCCCTTTCTTCATTTTAAGATGATTCTCTCTGGTATTTTGTCATAGTAGTAGAAAGCTGACATACACAGCTCTTTTCCAGGGAGGTCGAGCAGCTTGCCCCAGGCCAGAGATGACCAGCGGCATAGGCAGCTTGGAACTCAGGCAATTTCCAGAGTCTGACCTGTCTCCTGATCTGCAGGAGATTGCAGCTCCTCTATTTTTCAGGTCCCACTCTATTGAGGTGGCTTCTATGTTAGAGACCATGCTGGTGGAGCGTGAGGAGACATGGGGTCCATGGGAGCCACTGGAAAGGTCACTTCACGCACCAGAGGAGAAGATGGGGAGGGGCATGGCAGTTCTTTTCCTAATTGATCGATCATACCTTCCTCATCTGTGAGAGCAAGATTGTCCCTGGGAAATCTTTCCACTCATGTCTGCAGTTACCCCTTGTCTACTCTCATTGAGCACTAACATCAGCATTGGGATGGAGAAGGGAACAGAATTGTCCCTGCCCTTGAGGAGCCGCTGGGAAGAGACAAAGACGGAAGAGCCAGCGTGGACTAGCCAATGGGGAAGCCATGGAGCACGGCTGCACTCCCCCTTCCTGGTTCCTGCCTTGGACTTCGAGGCTCCTGCTGTCCACAGCCGAGGGTTACCAGGGAGTCAGGAAACCTGGGTCTAACCCAGCACTTCCTTTACTAAGCTGTGTGCTCTTGACCAAGTATCTTCACTTCTCTAGGCCTTGGTTTCCCCCTGTTGTATGTGGGGAGGCGATATTGGGAGATCTCTGAGAACATGAAGCTATTCATCATCTCCCAACACCAGAAGGGGTGAAGAACAACACCCCTTCTCCATAATAATGGAGTCTGACTGAGCAGTGTTGCCACCTTGTGGCTGCATTTCTTGACCTCTCTCAGAGAGAGATGGGGTCAGGTGACTAAGTTCTCACTAACGGACTACGTATGAGCAGAAATGAGGTGTACAAAGTTTGGCAACCTTTGCTTAAAAGAAGATATTTTGAGCCCGGCATGGTGGTGCACGCCTGTAATCCCAATGGCTCAGGAGGCTGAGGCAGAAGGATCGTGAGTTCCTCCTCAGCAGGATGTGAGGAGCCAGCCTCAGCAAAAGTGAGGCACTAAGCAACTCAGTGAGACCCTGTCTCTAAATAAAATACAAAATAAGGCTGAGGATGTGGCTCAGTGGTTAAGTGACCCTGAGTTCAATTCCTAGTACCCCCCCAAAAAAAAGAAGAAGAAGAAGAAGAAGAAAAAGATATTTGGCATGTTCCTTTTCTGTCCTCCCCATGGGCAAATGGCAGATGGGGTCGCCTACCATCTATCACAAGCAATAAAACGAAAGGAAACTTCATTCCTAAGTGGCTGTGGATTGGAGTTGCCCAGCTACCTGGATTGCTCACCTCTGTATTTTCATAAAAGCTAGAAATAAATTTTTGAAAATCCCACTCAGTGCTACAGGGGTCCCACTTGGGGATCTCTTTGTTGTAGCAGCTCAGCTTATACATTTTCTGTCTTTTTTTTCTCTACCAAGTTCAGTCTTCCTGCTGCCTGTGCCTTCTCTCAACTTAGCCCAAGACAACAAGAATATTAATTTTGGTTTTCTCCTCAGTTTGTTAAGCACAACTTACTCACCCGGCCCAGGGAGCTCCTCTAATGGGGACTACCAGGGTGACCTCAGATGAGATTGGGTACATTTTGAGTGATGTGGTAAAGACCCAGTGTGACATCAGAAAGACAGCATGGCCCCATCCCATTGGCCAGGAGGCTACCACTTCAGTTCCCACTGACAAGAGTGGCTGCCCTCTTCATAGTCACTTACAGAGGTCACCATGGGGACAGCACATCATTTTTTTTCATTTCTAGAATCCTGGAATTCTCACATTTGTCAATAATAATAATAATAATGGTAGTAGAAGCTAACATGAAGGCTATGTGGATGAGAACCTCACATGCATTTCATTTCAACTTTACCACATTCTTCTGTGGTAGGGCCTTGCATATACTAGACAAGTGCTCTACCACTGAGCTACATCTCCAGCCTCCTCCATCTTTTTTTTGAAGCTGGGTCTTGCCCAGGCAGGCACTGAGTCTCTGAGGTGAAGTGATCCTCGTGCCTCAGCCTCCTGAGTAGCTAGGACTATGGGTATGTGCCACCACACCCAGCTGGTACTATTTTACAGATGAGGAGACCGAGGCACAGAGAGAACACAATTTGTCCAACGTCACACAGCTTGGAATTGGCAGGACTGAGTGGCCCAACTCTCCATTGTTGAAGGAGTTTCACTATTGAGGATATAGGTCATTTGTTTAAGAAATTCCTGCAATGTCCTCAGCCCCCTAGGAAACCCAGAAGAATGGTTAGACCCCAAAGAATCACCAGACACAATTATTGTCTCCAGGGTGTGAGGAGCCATAGGATAGGGTAGTGGTTAAATCGTGGGCTTTGGTGTCAGGCAGATGTGGGCTCAAATCCCTGCTCAGCCACTTTCTGTTGAAAGAATTTGGACAAAGTTCTTAACTTGCTCACTGTGGGGTGGGGACTACCAGTGTGTGCCAGTTTGTGGGGAGGAGCCAGTAGTGGAGAGGGCTCGGCCATGGTGAGCATCAACAATGGTCCGTCACAATCCTAGGCTGTAATTGTATTTGTTTACATCTGGATTTTTTTTTTCTTTAATCACAAGTGATGAAACCTGAAACAAACTGTTGATAGGTGAGTTTTACTCATTCAAATAATTATGAATCTCAGTTGTGGCCTAGGGACGAGGACCTCTGTCTTTTGTCTCAGTTCTTCTCTGTGCTTGACCTCAGTGCTAAAAGGGTCTCCAGGCTCTAACGCATCAGCTTGTATGCGAGAAGCGAGACAGAGCTTCTCTCTCCTAGTAAAATCTCAGAGAACCACCTGATTGGACCAGGGGACTCATGTGTCTTCCCTAGAATCAACTACAGTGGCCAGAAAGATGGCCACTCAGGTTCTTCAGAGCTGTTTCACACGGGTAAATGGGAATGACCACACTCGGCCCTCTGAACTGCCGAGAGGTCTGGCTGAGACAAGGTGGATGGAGGGCCGGGCACACCACGGCCTTCGTGAAGACCAGATCCTGGCAGTGTTCCTCCAGGGCAGCGTGGGCCACAGTCAATTTCAAGTGTTGCTTTTATGTTGTGTGAATCTGCTCTTTGTCATTGTGACCAAAATATCTGATAAGAACAACTTCAAGTAGGAAAGGTTTATTTTGGGTCATGGTTCCTAAGGTCTCAGTCCACAGTCAGCTGGCTCCATCGCTTTGGGCCTGAGGTGAGGTGGAGCATCGCAATGGAAGGGTGGAGGAGAGCTGGAGGAGAGCTGGAGGAGAGCTGCTCAGCTCACTGAGGCAGGGAGGAGGGAGAGGGACAGCGGGCAGGGGGAAGGGCTGGGGAGAAGACATGCCCTTGCAGGGCACTTCCCCAGGGACTTGCTTCCTCGGAGGGGGTCCCACCTCCCAGTAGTCCACTGTTATCAATGGGTGAGCCCAAGTCCTCCTAATCTAATCATCACCCAAAAGCCACACCTCTGAACTTTGTTGCATTAGGGACCAAGCTTCCAACTCCTGAGTTTTTGGACACATTCCAGATGCAAACCTCAACACATATAAACACATTTCTCCTTCCACACCAGAATTCCAGCCCTCTGGAATATCACCCAGGGTTCTTCTCTTTTGTGGCGCTGGGGATTGACCCCAGGGCCTTGCATATGCTAGGCAAGTGTAGCTCTACCCCTGGGCTATGCCCCCAGCCCTAATCCACTCCTGCTAGCCCATAAGTAGGATCACACAACAGACATTAAGCAGTGCTTCTTTCCATCTGCCCCATCCCCTGCAGAGAGCTACCTAGAGGCCACCGAGACCTTTGTGACTTACCAGGAGTACCAAGGCCCATGTGCTCAGAACACAGACCTCTCAAATCTTACATCAAGTCTTTTATTTGCCTCTTTCTTTAGGGATAGACTTTTGGTTGCCAAAGGGGCCAGGTCGGAAGCCACTGAACATATCCAAACTCGATAAGACTATCAGATGGTCTTCAAAGCAGCTTCACAAATCGGCCTTCCCGGCAACAGTGCATGAAGTGTTCATTTCACCATGAGAGCTCCAGCACCAGGTGTTTTCTATCTTTTGACTTTCTCTCTATCTGCAGGGCCAAACATGCCCTATCTGCAGGGCATTTTTCTGGTGTTTCAGTCCCCTTTATCTAACGACAGAGTCGGAGCATCATTTCACAGGGACATTGGCCGTGTGGGTTTTCTCTGAGATGCTTTTGAGCAGTGACACGGGGGGGGGCAGAGCTCAGATGATGACACTGGGGCCCTGTCTCACGGTTCCCAATCTCTGTGCTCCCGATGCCCACCTCAGGAAATGGGCCGCGCTGGTGTTCCTTTGCGTCCGTTGAAGGGTACTGGGTCTCTTTGCAGTCAGCAATGATCTTGCCGAGTCATTCCCTGTGGCTGGAAACCCTCCAGTTTGAGAAATCATACAAAACAAATTGCAGATAGTGACTGGAATAAATATTTGAGCATTTCAAAGCCACGGAGGCTCTGATTGTCAGGCCGAGCGTCTTGCTGAGGGCCAAGTGTCTGAGATTGACAGATCACAGGCCGCGGGTGCCTTTGGTGGGTTGGACACGCTGTGCTGTTTGGCAGGTCTGTCCCCAAAGACTCATTTGGAAGCCACTGAGTGAATAGTCCAAGGATGCTGTGGGGGTGCTGTCCTGAGAGGCAAGGGTAGGGGGTAAGTCGCAGCAGGAGCCCAGAGGGGCTGGCATGAGGCTGCCCTGACCCCAGCCAGTCTGCACCCAACTACCCTCTCCCTGACAGCACCACAGGCCTTAAGTTACCCATAGGCTCCCCACGCTGGTCCGGGAGACTGGCCCTCACCTGGCCCCGTCCTCCTTCCCGGTCCCGTCCTTACCATTTTCTGATTCTGGAGAGCAATTTCTCCTGTTTCCCTGATAGGAGAATGAATTTCTAAATCAGCTCTGCTTTCAAGCAGGGACTTCACGATCACATTCTGAGTCCTGAGCACAGGGCCTGGTACACAAGAACACTGCAAAAGATCATTTGTAAAATAAATGGCTCCTCACTGTTCAACTGTGGTCCTTAGACCAGCAGCCTCAGGCGCAGCCTGGGAGCTTGTTAGAAATGCCGAGACCCACAGACCAGGGTCTGCTTCCTTCTGATGTTCCCCAGGTGACTCTCGTGTACATTGCATTTTGAGAAACAATGGCCAGATTCATAAAATTGTTCTGAAAATCAGTGATTTCAAGTGCATAAGTGCCAGGCACAGACTTTGGCATTCCACAGATGCTCAAAGACTATGAGTGTCATCTCTGTCCTTTCCACACTCTGTCCTAGTGTAAGATCCCTGAAGCCAGGGGTGGTATCTGATTTTTTTTGAGATCTCCAGTCCAGTTTAGTACCTGGCTCATAGTAGCTGCTCAGTGAATTTTCATGTGCTGAAAACTTAACATGGCTCAGGGCAGAGATTTCTCAAACTGCAGGCTTCAAACTATTTGTGGGTTGGGAAATAAATTTACTGGATTGTCAACATTGAAAAAAATAATGGAAAGAGGATTCTAGAAGGAGGGCAGTCTAGGAAGGACCAGGAATCTGTCTCCCCACCTAGAGGACAGCGGCCTTGGCAGGCTCTAGCTGAGGTAACCTGGAATCTGCTTGAAGGGTTGCAGCTTTGGGGGAAGGCTTGGAGGGTAAATGGTGCTTGATTTCAAATCATAACAAGATAGCAGCTACCTGCCCCCAACCCCATGTGCAGGTTCTATAGCACCTTGCAGGCAGATTGCAGAGGCCCCCTGAAAAAAAAGGAACTCATCCTCAAACCATTTGGGATCTGTGCTGGGTGACAACTGCTGCTCCTGATCTTGGAGTTGCAGAGACAAACAAGATAGCTATTGTTGTCTCCTCCTCCTCCCCCTCCCCC
>PVHX01029120.1:0-17308 GCA_004024805.1 Geosciurus inauris
GTCTCACTGAGTTGCTTAGCACCTCGCTGTTGCTGAGGCTGGCTTTGAACTTGCAATTCTCCTGTCTCAGCCTCCCAAAGTTCTGGGATTACAGGTGTGCGCCACCATGCCTGGCTTGACATCTGTTTTGAAAATTATAGATATTATTATTTGTGGATTCCTTACAGTTGGCTTCAGAATATCAGTCCCAGGAACAGAAGAGAAATATCCTTTGGTCATGAGACAGGTGCATTTCTAATGTAAGTCCACTCTAATGTAAGTTATTGTGGCTTATTAGTGTGTTAATGTGGTTAAATCCTTTCATATTCTCCCTTCCCCCCCACTGGAGATTGAACCCAGGGCCTCGTGCATGCTGGGCAAGTGCTATACCACTGTGCAACACCCCCAGAAGCCATCTGTTCTATGCTCTTGATGGAACAAAACCTTCAACTGTCTTCATCAACTGCTCTTTTGGGGTATAAGTTACTAGATGAGCTTGTGGGTTCCTGTCAGCTCCATGATTAGATGACATGGACATTCACTTCTTGGCTTCATTTTTCTAAAATGGTGGGATGTGGATAGGAAGGAGGGCCTGGTGTTACTGAGCAAATGATAACTTCCACATGATCCAGCTGCTTCTCAGATCTGTAGCTTTGGGCAGTGGGGGGACGACAAATGAACTGGAGATATAATTGCAAACCAGTGATTACAGTGGTAATTTACATGCATCAGTTTCCTCCTGCTCTGATTTATCAGAAGGATGCAAACATGATTCAGAGGTCATTTTATAATAACTTTTACTGGGTAAATTCATAATCAAGTCACTATTTCCGTTCTCCCAATGTCATTTGATTAAGTCAAGGATGCCCACCCTTGATTGCCCACTAAGTAATGGTGAGGCTGGAGAGGAAGAGGGTTGGCCACATCCCAATGCCATGGGCATCCTGGCAGACTCCACAAAGTGACTCCTAGCAGGGTGACTGACAACCTCACACAAAGCCCACTGCGGAAACACTTTCACCTACTTTAAATCCATTCATGTTCCCCTGAGAGGAGGCTGGGCTGATGTTGTCCAGACCCATTTTGTATACAAAGAAACTGAGTCTCACAGAAGCTAAACGAGTGGCTCAAAGTCACACACTTGCATCTGACAAAATTCCAGATGGATACAGACCGCCCAATTAGGGGAGCAGAGGAGAGAAACTGTTCACTATTGTTTGGGTACTTCACAAAAAACATTGGCAATTTTTAAAATAATAATCTCCCCTCCCCGCCCCGGAAATGGAAAATTCTGTTTATTATATTTGTAATTAGTATTCAAATTTTAGAAAATATAAGAAGGACCTTATCAATCCTTTGAATCCGCTCATTTTTTTATAGACCAAAAAATTGAGAAATGTTTAATTTGGTCAGTGTGATAGCTGGGTAGTGGTAGAAAATCTATTTCAAAACTTCATAGAGAATACGGATGACTGGAGTTTTGTGTTCTGCTTACTACATATTTAGCTGCCTGAACTAATTCAGATGACTATAGGCTGTACTGCTTGAGAGTGTCCTGACATTTGGCCGTGGGGTCTGCGACATCCTGGGTCAGAGCATGGCACTTTTTCATACCTCATTGAACCTTGGATGTGTGTGTTCATCCCTTTCCTTTCCTTCCCTTTACTCCCTCCCTTCCTTTTTTTTTTTCTTTTTGGTGCTAGGGATGGGACCCAGGCCCTTACTCGGCCAGGCCAGCACTCCACCCACCGAGCTGCACTCCTAGCCCTATATTCTTACATTTAAGCAGGTGCTGCCTGACTTAGGGAACCTCTGCTCTCCTGAAGGCCTCCCCTCCTCACTGCCTCTCTCGGGACCCAGTCTGTCTTTTTTTTTTTTTGTACTGGGGATTGAACTCAGGGGCACTCGACCACTGAGCCACATCCCCAGCCCTATTTTGTGTTTTATGTAGAGACAGGGTCTCACTGAGATGCTTAGCGCCTCACCGTTGCTGAGGCTGGCTTTGAACTCCCAATTCTCCTGTCTCAGCCTCCCAAAGTGTTGGGATTACAGGCGTAAACCACCGTGCCCGTCCCTGTTTTATTTTTTCTATTGTGAAATATTAAGAAAAAGGCACCAACATTGAGATGACGCTGAACTCACTCAATAACTTTATATACCAAGGAGCAGCATATCTCTGCATACATTCTCAAGATTTATCTTGTTTTATTAAAGCTGCAGATGTGTCGTCTGTTTTAATTGTGTGCATAGTTTCAGCACTAGGCATCTTACTGGTTTTGTAATCTAGACAATGGCAGGAAATTGGAGAAATGGAAAATCAGGGAAATAAATTCCACCACCTCCATATGTAAGAATTTTAGTCTAAAAGAGTCAGGGATGGTACACATTAGATGTCCTGTTAAGAAACCAGTATTAATGCAGGAAGATGAAAACATTTTGACAAATTGTATCACTTATTTGGAAATCTCAGAAATGCAGAGGCTGCATCTGGAGGTGGTTGCGGTGGTCCAAGTCCATTGAGGGCTTGGTGTGGGCCATGGCTGTGAAGATCAGGCTCCTTTTCCTCTGACCTTTCATTTGATTTCTGCCTGGCTGTGTTCCCATCCTTCCTCCTTTTGTCTTTTCTGTGAGGGCAAGATTCCACAGCAGCCTTCCAAGATGGGGCACTTACATTATGCTCTGAGAATTTACCGAATAAATTCTTGCTTCTCGTAAGCAGCAGCTCAGCAGACAGGGTGGCCCAGAAGAGGATGTCTGGCTGTGGTGCGGGCTGCCAGTGCTGAAGCAGGACTTCTTCCAGTACAGCTCATCCTCCCGTGTGTGGAAGATGGGTGGGTGGCCAGCCCAAGCCAGGATAGCAAAAACAACTACCCAAAAGACCCTGAAGTCAAACTGCTTGCAGTCGCTGAGGATGAGACACCTACTCTGGATCCACCTCCGTGGCTCAGCCTGGCAAGTGGCTGAGCAGAATGGATCAGTCCCTAATGTACCAGAGGTCTCGCAGAATTGCCTACTGTTGGATGTTTCTAGAATTAGATGGATGATAAAATTAACCTGTGGTGTCATTTGTGGAAAAGGAAGGAAAACCGAAGCTGGACCTGAGAGAAGTGATTTGTCTTGTGACCTCAGGTGTCTTATAGAACTGCAGTAAGAGCTTGTTGAAAGAATGGGGGTGGAGATGAGGGGACATTGGTCTGAATGAGGTTTGCAGCTAGGACTCATAGCCCTGGGGGTGCAGGAACAGCACTGTTTGGGGGAGAAGGGCTCTAGAGGAGTGTGAACCACCCGGGGTACAGTCTGTTCATGTGAGTCTTGCCCTCCACATGCAGCCAGATAACCCAGTTCTCAGACCAGCCTCTGGTTGGTTGCTCCCTCACCTCGTGGCCATTTGGTCCCTCAGCTTGGCATCCCCTCTTTCCTGAGTTCTACCCAGGTCTCCCTCAATAGGACACCCAAAATGCCTCTTCTCTGGCTCACCTGGCTTGCCCCCCCACCCTTCCTTGCTTTACTTGGCATATCCATGCCACTTTGATTTTCTAAAGACACCATTTAATTAGAAAATGGACATGTGAGGCCATGAGCAAGGGAGGAATACATCACAGTTTATTTTTAGACCCTTCACCCAGCACCCAGCACCACTGACAAGTATCACCTTAGGAATGGTTTCTACCAGCGTGCTCGCCAGGTACAAGTGAGGAAAATTACCATTGATTTTGCATCTCTCTTGTAATAACCTCATTATAAATTCCAGAGCACTGAATGAGTCTTTCATGCGAAGCCCTGAAGCCTCTATCTGCAAGTCCATCTTCATGACAGATTGTTCTGAGCAAGCTGTCATCACGGGTCTTGTATTTTCAGACAAAACACAAAGTTTTTAGCTGGGCGCATTGGCACACACCTGTAATCCCAGCACTTGGGGAGGCTGAGACAGGAGAATCACAAGTTCAAAGCCAGCCTCAGCAATGGCAAGGTGCTAAGCAACTCAGTGAGACCCTGTCTCTACATAGAACACAAAATAGGGCTGGGGATGTGGCTCAGTGGTCGAGTACCCCTGAGTTCAATCCCAGTACCAAAAACAATAAAACAAAACAAAAACCCAAAGCTTTTGGGGAAAAGAAGGTACTTGAGTTAAAAATAAATAAATAAATAAAAGTGAAAAAGTAAAAAACTACAGGCGGTTCTCCTTTGGGAGTTCCTGGACACTCGAGGGAAGGCAGCCTCCTGACCTGAACTGAGCATTGTCATGGCTGATAGGACACTTATGGGGTGTTCTACACAGACCCATGACACTTTCTGGATCACCTTGTGTGGGATCCACACACTCAGGCCAGGGTTAGCTCAGTGTGTTGTTTTATCTTAACTAAAAGCCTTTTGTTAAAAGAGCAAACAAGAAAGTTCAGATGAGTCAAGAGTATATTTTCGATGCCAGCTCCAAGGGTATAACTAGAGGGCAAATCATATTTATTTTTCAGTGTCTCCAGGGATTAAAGGTTCCACAACTAAATGTCACCACTTCTGCAGCTTGTGCAGAGGAGAGATTTACCTTTGGCAAAGTGCTGCGTCTATAGTCTGGGAATTCTCCCCTGTATTCTTTTTCTCTCTGCAAATTCTGAAAAATTGTCTTCTATGTCTCAAATGTAATTGTTGTGAAGCTGTGTTAGTGTTTCTTCTGGAGGCTACTGATTGCTACTTACTATGAACTTCTTGACTATTATTTTGTTTCAAATGGAGGGGCACTTGACAAAATAACTGGTGTATAATCTTTAAAAGTGTCAAGGTCAGGAAAGATAAGGAAAGACCTAGAAAATGTCCTGGATTGAAGGACACTGGAGGCATGAAAATGAAATGCTGTGTGGGACCCTGGGTGTATTTTGTTGGCAAGAACATCACTGGAGCCGGGCGCTGTGGCACATACCTGTAATCCCAGCACTTTGGGAGGCTAAGACAGGAGAATCGCGAGTTCAAAGCCAGCCTCAGCAACACTGAGGTGCTAAGCAACTCAGTGAGACCCTGTCTCTGTATAAAACACAAAATAGGGCTGGGGATGTGGCTCAGTGGTCGAGTGCCCCTGAGGTCAATTCCTGGGAACCCCCCCCAAACAAAAAAAAAAAGAAAGAAAATTATTGGGATGACTTAAAATTTGTGGGGTCTGTGATTTAGATGGTAGAATTCTATCAATGTCAATTGCAAGATTTGGGGACTGGACTGTGATTAGGTAGAAAATGTCTGTTTTTAAGGAATTGTGCCCAGAAGTATTAGAAACAATGGGGCATTGTGTCTTCAAGGGACTCCAATGGTTCATAAAAATACACACTACACATACGCATGTAATATTCTATATACACATGCAGTATTCTAATTTGTAGAACTATAAATAAGCAAAAGGACATTATTATAAGAAACGGATTAGAGGGGCTGGGGTTATGGCGCAGTGGTAGCGTGCTCGCCTAGCATGCGTGAGGCACTGGGTTCGATCCTCAGCACCACATAAAAATAAAATAAAGATATTCCGTCCACCTACAACTAAAAAATAAATAAATATTAAAAAAAAAGAAACGGATTAGAAGAGTATGATTTGAATTCAGGCAGTTATGATGTTAGTTGACGATCTTGAGAAGGTTCTGGAAAACCTCAAAGTGTCAAGTTTGTCATACACCAATCCCTTGCTCTTCTGAGGTTTGGGTGGAAAGACATTCCAGATATGTTGTGAAATTTACCAAGGGTTACGGTGCTGCTATATACAGGATCAAATCTAAGATTAGATGCCTTATCTTCAAATTCCACTGATGAGAGGTATCGAGCTGGTACATAAAAGTGTTTGAAGACTGAATCAGATGTTCATGTGTTTCTTAGAAATATGTAATTTTTTTAAGAGTTCATTTTTCCTGATTAGAAAAGAATGTTTAGTTATTATAAAAAGGTAGATACAAAACAGTATCAAAACAATGAAAAGAAAACACAAACAGAATCTTAACACTCAGAAATGCCATACCACTGGTAAGACTGGGGGCTTATTTCCTTTGAAATTAAAAAAAAAAAAAAAAAAAAAAAAAAAATATATATATATATATATATATATACCCTGGGTATATTTTGCTGGCAAGAACATCATTGGATATAAAATAGATATAATTTTATATATATATAAAATATATATATGTATGTGTGTGTATATGTGTTTATATATATATATATATATATATTTTTTTTTTTTTGAACTAAGGATGGGACCCAGGGGTGCTGTACCACTGAGCTACATCCCCAATGCTCTTTCATTTTTTATTTTGAGACAGGATCTCACCAAGTTGCTGAGGCTGGCCTTGAATTTGCAATCTTCCTGCCTCAGTCTCCTGAGTCACTGGGATTACAGGTGTGCACCATTACACTTGGCACTAATATATACTTTTAAAATTGTCCTTGTTCTTGGCTGAATATGTACTTCTGTATTCTCATGTTTTTGCTCACTTCAGCAGAAGCATTTTTCCATGGAACAACATTTCAAGGATATATCTTATTTTTTCGTTTTGACAAAAAAATTTTTTTTTCTTTCTGGTACTGAGGATTGAACTCAGGGCCACTTAAGCACTGAGCCCTTTTTATATTTTATTTAGAGGTAGGGTCTTGCTGAGTTGCTTAGGTCCTCACTAAATTGCTGAGGCTGGCTTTAAATTTGTGATCCTCCTATCTCGGCCTCCTAAGCCACCATTTTGACAATTTTAAATGTAGAAAAGAATCACAAGAATAGTGTGGTTTTTGCATTCCCTTCACCAACTGTTGATACTTCCCATATTTTCTTTTTCTTCATATTTATTTCTATTATGTTATTTATATCTTATACATACATTGTGCATAATTTTTAATATGACTTTTTTCTTAACCATTTAAAAATAAGTTGCAGCTACTGTGCCCCTTTATATTACTTTATGTAGTTGTGATGGTATTAAAAAATTCAGGAGACTGGACATTTGGCATTAATGTAATACTGTTACCTAATGTAAACTCTATTTTCAAATCTTTCAATTTTCCCCCAAAATGCCCTTTATAGCATTTTTTTAAACCAGGGTTCAGTCTAGGATTACACTTTGCATTCAGATGTGCATTTCTTTAGCCCCCTTTAGTCTGGAAAAGTCCTTCAGTTCTTTTTGTTGTTTTCTCAGTATGTGGACATTTGTGAAGAAGACAAGCTAGTTGTGCAGTGTCCTTCCACGTGAACTGCCCTGTTCCTACATATGGCCTTCCATGGCTGCCATATTGCATCAAATCTTAGATAGTGGTTTAGGTTGGGCAACTTGGTGGTTTCCAACGTCTGACTTTATAAATAACAATGCACTGTTTATAAATAACAGTGAGCATCCTGATAGTTAGACTTTTGTAAGCATCTTTGATCATTTCTGTTTGATAGAATCCTGGAAGTGAAAATACTGGATAAATTGACATCCTTATATAGGCTCCCAAGACCTATTTTCCTATTGCTTTTCACAAAGGTGAAACTGGCCATAGTAAAATCTTACAAGTTGCCACAATGTCTACATGTATGGAGGCATTATTTGATACTACAATTATATATATGATTTTCATGTTTTTAGGTATCAATTAAAAAAATCGGACAGGTTGCTAAATGAAACTCCATTTAAAAACCCAGAAATATAAAATCAAAACCTATGGAATATAACCTATGTTGTTCTTTTTTTCTATAATGTCTTTGTCAGATGCTTTATCAAGGAACGAGGTAGGGTCTCTATTATGCATACATAATATCTAGACGTGTGCAGAGTGGAGATAGCAGAGACTGCCTCTGAGCGATAAATGTGTCTGAAGCCACTTTTTATGTGTTACTTAGTAATTTGAAATTGATCCTGGCACTTGTCAAGGTAAGATTACTGTATCCTTGCTTGGGGCTCCCTTTCACTTGGCTGTGTAGATAGAACTTTAATGTTTATTTAATGAGCAATTCCTAACTGCTAGCACTTGAGTGAGACTGTCACACAGATCATACCATTCTGCGCTGGGCCCAAGCTCAGCACTTGGTCTCAGAAGCAATTCCAGTGGGTCTTTTGTTCCATGACATGGATGGGTTTGGGAAAGGGAGTTTGGGGAATCAGTGTTCTCAGTAGTTAATGGGATAAGCTCTGGAGTCCGACAGTCTTGGGTTTGAGCCTCAGCTTAACCATTTACAGCTGTGTGACAATGGCTAAATCCCTTGACCTCTCTGAGCCTTGGTTCCTTTATCTATGAAAGTGGATCATAATGGTGCCCATCTAATAGGGCAGTTGTGAGGACTGGATGAAGTAACATGAAGAAAGTACCTAGTGTGGCACTTGGCACATTGGGAACACATATTCACTGGTTTGTAATTAGTGTAACAGTACATTCACTTTGAGGTTGGGCTTTCACTGTGGCCAACACACTTTCACCTCTTGGGAGGTCCCAAGCCACTGTTGGTTCTCCACTGGACTGGCGGGAAACCTCAGACACGGAGAGGTTATGTGAACTGTCAGGTAACTGGTGAGGCTGGGCAAGCCTCTCCAGCCTGTGGCTCTTGGGCCTCGGGGAGGGGACTCTCTTACGGAATCCACTGCCTATCTCATAACTCAGTACCTGGAAGTCCAAAGCTATTTGAAGAAATGTCGGATAGACTCCACCCCATTCCCCTGCAGATAGTGCCTTGATTTAGACCTTCTGCAAAGGACTGGACAGTAAATATTTTAGGTGTTGCAGGCCACGTGGTCTGTGCAACTACTCAGTTTTGCTATTGAAACTTGAAAGCAGCCTTAGACATTATGTAGATGAACAGGCTTGGATGTGTTCCATTAAAACTGTATTTACTATAACCAGAGAGCAGATTTGGCCCAGAGGCTGTCTTTATCCACTAGCCAGTGTATTTCTGGCATAGGCTGTGTGTGCATGTCATTATATTGGCCACATGATGCCTTTCTTTTGGGTTCTTAGACCTACTCACGAATACTAGTAGCTTAGACCTGGTTGATAGAAGGCATTCAGTTACCATCTACTGAGTATGTGAGAGCTTCTTCATTTCTGTATTCTTCTATGATGATGAATTCATTATGAAAAGAATCTAGAATCTATGATGAAGTTATCTTTCCTCTGGTTTTGTTTTTTTTAAACATGACTTTTATTTTGTTCTTATGAAATTTTTTGGGGGGGCGTTTGCTGGAGATTGAACCCCGGGGTGCTTAACCACTGAGCCATATCCTCAGTCCTTTATTATTATTATTTTTATTTAGAGACAGGATCTTGCTCAGTTGCTCTAGGGCCTCGCTAGTTGCTGAGGCTGGCTTTGAACTTACGATCCTCCTGCCTCAGTCATGTGCCACCATGCCAACTAGTGCTTATGAATTTTTAAAAATTTATTTTTGTTTTTGTCTCCCATTGTTTGGGAATATCATCAAAAGCAGATGGGGAAAGAGTCTTTAATTCCCAAATGCAGATGAAATAATATTTTTGGGTTTTCTCAGTGTTCATTCTATATCCATTTGTTATTCTGTTTTCATTCCCTTGTGATGAGGGTAATTTTTGATCAAAACTCTCTTTGGGGGACTTTTTTGTGTTTTTGTTTTTTGTTTTTGATTAGGAAAACATCTCACTTGTGCCCTTGTACACCTCTTGACTCAAGTAATTTAAAAATAATGGCTGAGGACACATTTGCTCTGTAATCTGAGAGAATCAGCTTTGGCTGTGCATGGAGTGTTTGCTCCAAGAACATTGCTCATGGCGGTGGTGGCCTCCTGACCCTTTGGCCAAAATACATTTAGTTGTACTTTGTCTAAAAGGTGTCCAACAATAGCAACTGCATAGGACAACTAATTTTAGGAAACTTGTGTAGTTAATTTGAAATATTGCCGTAGGCAGTTCAACCTTGGCTGAATAAAGATGTTTGCTTTTAAAATCAGTACTCTGTTGCCCTCCGTGATTATCCTGCATTAGCCTGCCAAGAAATATTATTTCCCATTTGCAAGATTTGATACAGTGCCTCAAAATTTCCTCTGGTCAGCATTTCATCAGAAAGGAAGCAAATATGACTCTCTGACGTCCAATGAGGAGTGAGGACATGCAGTGTATTTAAATCTTCAAACTGAGATGTTAGGAGCCTAGGGGTGTAGCTCAGTGGCAGATCCCTTGCCTTGCATGTACTAACTTGATCCTGGGTTGAATCTCCAGCACCAAAACCCAAAACAAATGAACATCAAAAACAAAAACCCCAAAGGAGCCAGGCGTGGTGGTGCATGCCTGTAATCCCAGCAGCTTGGCAGGCTGAGGCAGGAGGATCGCAAGTTCAAAGCCAGCTAGCAACTTAGCAAGCCCCTGTTTCTAAGTAAAATATAAAAAGGGCTGAGGGTTCAATCCCTAGTACCAAAACAAAAACAAAAACCCAAAGAAACAACAAAAAATGAGAGGTTAATTCTAACTTCTCCTGTTTTTTTTTTTTTTTTCTACAAGGAGTAGTATGGAAAAGAACTAGAGGGAAAAATAATTGATTCATCCAATGGTGAGAGCAGCACCCTCACTTGTTGGGGGTGCAGAGCATGATGCTCTCTGTCTCTCTGTTCTTGTCTATGATTGGAGGATTGGGCTTCTCTCTCTCACAAAGTGGCTGTCCTCTTTTCATCCAGTTTCATGCAGACATCAAGTGGCTACTGCATGGTGGGCATGGTACTGGGCAGCCTGGGGCATACACACATCACCTGTCAGTCCTGAACCTGGCTGGTGACTTGAAAGCTGCAGCCCAGGAGGAGACTAATGCTGGTGATGCCAATGGACAGGGAAGGCTGTGTTCGGATCCTCAATGTCTTCTGTTTTCCTAAGAAAACGTTGGATGAAAAAAAAGCCACACATCCTATCAGTTTTCATCTCTATGCATAATATTATATTATTAGGAGAGGGTTCAATAGACGTTGCCATTAAGGGTCGATAATTCTGGATACTCAAAACCAAAACCATAGAGGTGTGAGGTCAGGTGTGGCTGTGACAGGCAGCTCAGCTGAATGTTTGCTTGGCCCGCACTTCCTGGTTATAAGCGGAAGTGGGAAGCCTCTGCTTATGGTGCTGAGGCGGAAGTAGCTGTTCCTGTCATTCCTGGTGCTTTTCCATTTCTTAATGTGTGTAAAATCTGTATTCATTATTAATTTTATTGATAAGCTGAATATTTAAAGCTTCTCAGAGAACACCAGTGGACAGACGCTCAAGAATGCCTGGTTTGTGTCTTTCTAGAGACTAAATGAAAGATACATAAAGTAGGTATAGCTGGGTGTGGTCGCACACACCTAGAATCCCAGCTACTTCGGAGGCTAAGGCAGAAGGATCACAAGTTCGAGTCCAGCCTGGGCAATTTAGCAAGACCATTCTCAAAATAAATTTTAAAAAGGACTGGGGATGTAGTTCAGTGGTAGAGTGCCCCGGGGCTCAATTCCCAGTACAGGGGTGGGGAAAGAGGGAGCAGGGAGAGGGCTGCTTTAACCTGGTAATAAACCGTTATTGCTTAAGGGGTGACATTTTAATAAATAGAAGATGATTTTTCTGATAGTTCATTTGCTTCATTTTCCAGAATCTTCTAAAGAAATGAGCACTTTGGGGGAAATAGTCAAATAAGTTCAAGTTTAAAGTTTTCCTCTCTGACAAGTGATAAATCCAAAAATATTTTTCTTAGGAAGAAACAATTTCACAACTCACATCAGAGTGTTTCATTGATGTTTTGGAAATTACATTGTTAAAAAAAGAAACTTTGGAAAGGCAGGGGTGGGACTAGCCTTGTGGCCTGCATATTGCCTGTAATCATATATTCCTTTTTTTGAGGAGTCTGTTTTTCTCAGTGGATCATGTTCTTAAAATAGAGCATCCTTGGTTTACTCCTGGCTTGGCAGGGTATAGCATTTTTTTTAATAATATTTTTTTAGCTGTAGATGGACACAATACCTTTATTTATCTTGATGTGGTGCTGAGGATCGAATCCAGTGCCTCACACGTGCCAGGTGAGCACTCTACCACTGAGCCACAGCTCCAGCTCGGGTATAGCATTTTGATGACTGCTTGGACCAACCTCCTATGAACGGGAACCCATCATGGAGAACCCCAGGACTGAAAGGGACCCGCAGCCATTCCCAAGGGGCCTCTTCTGCTAACAACCTGGCTTCATTCTCCAGTGGTAGCCCAACCCAGGAAATAGAATTTCCTGTCACTTATTTAGTAACTGGAATGGCTCACCTAGTGGCTTCTCTTCTTGGGCCTAGTCCTTTCTGGGGCTTCACGGAGTCTGCAGTCGCTCTTTGCTATGAGAGCCCATCTGATGATTTGGGGCAGGGTTCTCCTGCTTACATGAACCTTCCCCTGCAACTCACCAAAACTTATTTTCCAGGCTAAATAGCCCCAGTTCCCCCATTGATTTAAAAAGCCCTTCATCACTAACCTCAACCCTCATAATATGTGGAGTTGAGAGCGGATCCTGTGTTCTGGTCCAGAATATCACCGCTCTGGTTCTTATGTTTCTGTTTCTGTTAATATAGCCCAAGGTAGTACAGGCAGTAGCATCTTAACATGGGAGGGCCAGATTCTAAAACAGTGTATGAGGCAAAATCTGACGTGGTAAAAATCACCCTTGAAATCACCTATTAAAGCCGGGCGCGGTGGCTCAAGCCTGTAATCCCAGCACTCAGGGAGGCTGAGACAGGAGAATCGCGAGTTCAAAGCCAGCCTCAGCAACGGCGAGGCGCTAAGCAACTCAGTGAGACCCAGTCTCTACATAAAACACAAAATAGGGCTGGGGATGTGGCTCAGTGGTCGAGTGCCCCTGAGTTCAATCCCCGGTACCAAAAAAAAAAAAAAAAAAAAAAAAAAAAAAAAGAAATCACCTATTAAAATATAGTCTATAGAAACAGCACAAGGTGTTATATTGATAACCCTTTATAATAATTCTTATGTTCCCTAAAGCTTAGAGCAACTGATTTGGCCTACAGAATAGAGTTAAAGAAGAAAAAAAAAATCTTACTTGTGAAAGGCTTCTGCATAAAGATAGTAGACTGACTATAACCATCTACTTTTGCCCTTTACCAAACAAAACTTCATTAAAATGATAAAAAAGTAGTTTTTGATCTTTTTTGTTATTGTAGTAAAATCTATGTAACATAGAATTGATCATTTTGACCAAAGTGTACAGTTCAGGGGCATTGAATTCTTTCACATTGTTATAGAATCATCACCAACATTCTTGGCTAGACTTTTTTATCTTCCCAATCTAAAACTCTGTACCTATTAAACATTGCCTGCTTCTCCCAGTAACTGGAAACCACCATCTTACTTTCTGTCGTAAGGTTTGGTTACTCTTAAGCCCTCGTGTAAGTGCATCACACAGCATTTGTCCTTTTGTGACTAACTTAGTCACTGACGGGAATTTTTAAAAGGTGCCTGTCCACAAGCACAGAGATAACAGGAGAGGAGACAACAGCAGTAAAATTTGGGCAGCAGGCTGAAGTAGTATGTATGGACAAATAAGGATGCCTGGACAGTTTTAAGAAAGTTTAAATAAGCCAGGTGTGTTGGCGCACGCCTGTAATCCCAGCACTTAGGGAGGCTGAGACAGAAGAATAGCGAGTTCAAAGCCAGCCTCAGCAATGGCAAGGTGCTAAGCAACTCAGTGAGACCCTGTCTCTACATAAAACACAAAAGAGGGGTGAGGATGTGGGTCAGTGGTGAGTGCCCCTGAGCTCAATCCTCAGTACCAAATAAAAAAGAAAGTTGAAATATTCCTGAGCCTTATGCACGATTTTATATACATCAGTTATTTCTCAGCCTTCCCCATTGACAGCTTAGAATGCTGTTCTGTTTAGGTTTGCAAAATTACAAAACTTCAGCTTTAAAATCATTTCCTTTAGATGTTATCAGCAGCAACATCAGCATCAAGAAGAAAAAGATTTTAAAGCTGAAGTTTTATACCCAGCCAAACTTTCACTTAAGTGTGAGGATAGAATAATGACATTTCAGATATATAAATTTCAAGAAGTGACTAGAGAAGGTAGCCCAACGAGATGGCATAGAACAGGAAAGGGAATGAGAAACGATAGAAGAAATAGGAGCTATAACATGAAAGAGGCAGGGGACGTTTCTAGATGCTGATGGCAGGAACTGTGCTCCCTGTGTGTCAGAGGCCCAGAAGGTGATTTCTTTTGTAAGGTGGAATTGATAGAATTGATGCATGTCATGTCCATATCATGATAAGAGACTTAGAGAAGTTTAGGCTTAAATTAGTAAGACCTATAGATAAAATACTAATCTAAAGGGGGTGGGGGTTAATGTCATTAACTCTGAATAAAACAGTGAGACGCTCAGGAAAGTTTATCTTACTACATTGCTCAGGTGGAAGTAACATTTCATTATTATAATCCTATCTTTGAAAAATTTCATATGATGACATTGGGAAGGGTACCTTCATGTGGTGAGGGCATAGATAGGAAAAATCACTACATTCTCATTTTTCATATTAGGAAGTAATAAATAATGCCAACAATAAATAATCACAAACAGTATGAAATTGTTGCCAAAAATCACCTAAAAGATATTAAAGTCTTGGAAGAAGAACTGGAGAGAAGCAAGCTGAGTTGGGGGACTTCGGAATCGTTTTCTGTAAAATCCATAGAACTATTAGGTACTTTAAACTAGTAGTCCAAATTAAACCAAATGTGGGAAAAGGAAAGAGAAAGATACTAGTGGATATGGTCCAGCAAAATGAGGGAATAAGTTAAAAAAGTAGAAGGTGTAGGATGCAGAAAATCAGGGATCCAAGCTTGGGAGAGTGTAAAGTGAAGTCTTGATAATCAACTAAGGAAGCCTGGAGCAGGAAAACAAGGATTTGTGGGACAAAATGGAACACATAGATTTTTCTGATGTATTGAACTATTTAGAAAATGTTATTGGGAGGTTTCACAGATTTGGGACTTTGGAACAGTTAATAATATGTACATAGAAAACTAAGCAATTGGGGCACATGGGGTAATTATTAACTTCAGAGAAAAAAATTGAAAACATAATTACAATATACTTCTTAGGTCAGCGGAATACAAAATTTACATTATCCTAATGATTAGTGCAATGAAGAGTAAGTAACCAACATTTGTGAAGTAAATAAAAATATTGGGAGAATAAGCAAACTGTTAATAGAAAGCTATATAACCCAAACATCTTACTTAGAGAAATGTAGTTAAGTACCATAAGAAATAACTTTAGAGTTGAAAGGCTGAGGAGAGGATGTGGGGCAACTGTTTAACAATTTAACAGCTAAACTAGTATTTGATTTTTTAAAACTATATTCTTGCTATGTGCGTTTTTATCCAGTGAAAATTAATTTAAATATAAAAACTGAAATGAATTAAAATATACAAAATTAATTGCAGTTTTCTGGGCAGTATAACAGCTCTTTAATCTTATCAGTACATGTGTTTATTGCTGATTATTGAAGCTATAATATCTGTGAGTGCATCCAGCACACATGCTAAATAAGTGTTTGTTGGATTTGAATCTAAAGTATACTTGGCCAGACTCATGCAGAGGTCCTTGAAAAGCTGCAGAGAATGATTAAGTCGCTATTTGTTGACTTTCTTTTTTTTTTTTTTTTTGCTATCAGGGATTGAACCCAGATGTGCTTAACCACTGACCCACATCTCCAGACCTTTTTATTTTGAGGGAAGCACTCAGTAAGTTGCTCAGGGCTTTGCTAAGTTACTGAGGCTGGCCTTGAACTTGCGATCCTCTTGCCTCAGACTCCTGAGCTCCTGGGATTTACAGGTGTGCCTCACCACACCCAGCTTATTTGCTGACTTTCTAAGATGGATTTTCTTGCTGTGAGTTTTCTGATTATCATTGTTGTACCTGTAGGCATTGGGCTCAGGAGTCCACAGGGGTGTGTGCACGTGCACTATATTAGCTTGGAAAGTCAGTCCAAATGACATGGCTGTGCCAGCCTGTCTTGTCAGCTGTATCACTTTGGGCCATCAGACTTTTGGACACGCTGGTAGCATTTTCTGTCCCCGTCCTACATACTGTATTTGTCTCAAGTGTGATGGCCTTTTCCTGTTTCTTCACCACCAGTATATCCCAGGGGTCATGAAGTTCATTTAAAAAACAGGTAGTCATTACATCTCCTTATTTTAAGCCGCCCTCCCATTGCTCTAAGAATAAAACCCTAAGTCCTTGGCATTGGAGGCCTGTCGGCCTAGGAGTGGGCCCCACCCCTGGCTCTGGCCTTATTCTTGCCATTCCATACCTTGCTTGAGTCAAAGCAAAGCATTGGCAGTCGCCTCTAAGCATTATGCAGTTTAATGTGTAGGTGTCTGCTTTTGCTGTCCTCTCTGCCTGGAACAGCAACCTCCCTGTCACAGTTGACCTCCTTACCACCCTGCCCGTCCTTCTTTCTAGCATGGGTAGCTCTGCCGGGCTTCATTAGCCCTCCCTCAGGGAAGCCTTCCTTGGCTGCCCCAGCTGAGTGAGGTGTCCCCCCTTTGTGCTCTTATGGCAGCAGAGCCACAGAGCTAATGCCTCACCTTAATGCTACCAATGTGGGTCTCTTTGAGGAGGTGGTGACCTGCAAGGGTTGGAGGACCATGTCTGTGTGGGTTACTGCGCTATGCCCAGTACCTGGCACAACTTGTCCCCACGAGGGCCAGGACTGATTGTATGGCCTTCAGAGTTACGGCAATTGGTTCTAACCCACTCCATGAGAGGAGCTTTGTGTCTGCCCTTGGAGAGTCCTAAGTTTCTTAAGTCTCCAAACTGATGACCTTGTTTTGGAGGCTCCTTCACCTTCTCGCCATGCAGATGCGGAATTAGATGCTGTGAATGAGTTGTGGAACATGGCTCTGTCAAGCTGGTGAAAACAGTTCACCAGCCATGCCGGCGGATATCCCTCTTTTTCCAATCCTCCAAGATAACCCTTCAGCCAGATAAGCTGAGCTGTTCATTGATTGACTCAACAAAGATTTCCTAAGTGTCTGCTCTGTGCCAAACACTGTTCTAGGTATTGGGAGACGGCAGGGAGTGAGATAGAGAAGGTTTCTGTCTCGGGAAGCAACTATAGACAAACAACATTTTGGGTGGTGGTAAGTGCTGAGAAGGGAGAAAGGGAGTATATCCAGTAGAGAATGGCCAACATGTGCATAGCGGCTGCCATACTGGACAGTGTAGAGAGAACAATTCCGTCATCAGGAAAGTTCTACAGGACAGTGCTGAGCCTGAGGAAGAGCACTGAGTGGGGAGGGAAGAGCAAGTGGAAAGGCTTCAGGCAGACCCAGACTGTGCAGAGGAGCGAAGGGAGGGAGGGCGTTGACCC
>PVHX01029121.1:0-17294 GCA_004024805.1 Geosciurus inauris
TTACATTCTTCATATTAAACATCTTTATATGCACTTTCAATGAACAGTATATATATATATATATTTATATATATTTTTTATCAACCGGATGATTATGTTCAGAATTATTTGATGTGGAAATTTCTTTAGAAAATTACAGTTAACAAGGAGATTACATTCCATTACTTACACATATGTACATGATTTATGTTTATAATGAGATTGTTATAGTCCTCATGAGCAAATTAAACTTTGTGAAAATGTAATGTAAAACATTATGACAATGTTTAATTAAGATGACAAAAATTTAGAACTGGATTTATTAAGCATTATACATACATTATATATTTATACATATCATTTAAATTAAGTGTACTTCAGATATTTATAAATACACAATATATTTTGAATATTCATACTGTTTATCATCTAAAAATATTATGTAATAATTTCTTTTCCATTGACATTTACTTCCTCTTTTGACAACTTCAATTTATTTCCTTTTATGGATCTTTTCTACTCTATTAAAAATTCGAATATTGATGGGCTTTCAAATAATATTAACTTGTAGCTTCTGCAAATAGTGGTTAAAAACAGACATTGTTGTGCATTTAGAGTTGCACATTTATCTGATTTCTTAAATTATCAGCATTGACATCTAATGGGCCACATGTATGCAATGTTTAAATTTTCATAAGTGCATATTGGTTTTTTGAAATAGTATACCAGTTTTTGATCCCACCTATCATGTATGAAAATGTGCATTTCCTCATATTTTGGTTAGCCTATTTTGTCAGTCTTTTTAATGTCTTCTAACATACCAAATCCATCTCTGACTTGCATTATTTAGTATTCAGTGATACAGGGCTTAAGTATGTATTGTTGTATCTGACATTGGTATTTGTATTCATCCATCCATTGTTAAATTAACAGCTAGGTTGCAGAAATTTCCTAAACTTTGTAAGTTTTTCCAAGCATATATTTTGCTTTAATTTGTGACCAGTGTCTTTGTTCATATTGATACAGTAATTCGGCTAAAACAGAACCTGTATGTTGCATCCACATTTTCTCTCAAGTCACATACATAAACTGTTACTCAGAATTTTATTTGTTTCTTTCTTATGTGGTTTTAATTTAATCACATTTATTTATTTATTTATTTATTTATTTATTTATGGTTCTGGGGATTGAACCCAGGGCCTTGTGTATGCAAGGAAAGCACTCTACCAACTGAGCTATATCCCCAGCCCTCATTTAATTTTTGCAGGCAACTATTTCTGAATTCTTCATTCTGCTATTTCTGATCTATTTGTTTACTAATTATATTTATAGATATTTTCAGTCCTTCATATGAATATTGACATTTTTAATTGACTAAAAAGATTTCTCCTTCTGTTTTTCTTCCAACATTAATAGACATCGGCTCTTATCACAGCTCTTTTTACAAAACGTGGCATTAAATTAATAATAAAATGTATCATTTCGTTCTTTCTAGCTTCATAACTTCTATGCTTTTCTAAAATAAAGCATTTTAATTTATATCAATACAAAGGGGGAATAAAGGGAAGGGGGGAGGATAGGAATAGGAAAGACAGTAGAATGAATTTGACATAACTTTCCTATGTCCATCTACAAATCTACCACAATAAATCTCAACATTGTGTACATCCACAAGACTGGGATCCTAATTGGAATAAGATACATTCCATGTTTGTATAGATATGTCAAAATAGACTCTACTGTCATGTATGACTAAAAAGAACAAACAAAAATTTTAAAAAGAATGTTTTCTACTTGTATTTAAAAATATGAAAAACAATAACACTATGATATTTAAAAGCATATTTCATGTATATTTATGCCACTTTTATTATAAATTTATTAGCTGTGTTAAATTAAAAACTGCTTATGCTAAGTTACAATATTTTAATATTTACTTGGTCTAGCACAAAAAAATGAATTAAGTTTTATGTTGTACATAAAAAGTTCTTAGTTTTTGTTTGGTTTTGGTTTTAGGTTTGCAATCATAAATTAAATTGTCACTGTGACACAGGATATGCCCCTCCAGATTGTGAAGAATCATTATCATCACCAGGAGGAAGCTTCGATGATGGCTTTTGGATTAAAGGAGGTTAGTCTCCAGATTAGTGTTTTCTAATAAAGCTTGTGTTCCCATAGAAATAATCAATAATAATAATAAATAATAATAATAATAAATAATAATCAATAATAAATAATTTTTTTATCCTTTATGACTATTAAGCACCTGACGAGTGGGTAGTACAACTGAGGAACTGAGATTTCCATTTTTACTTTACCTTTTAAATAGCCACTTGTGGCTATTTTGTATCCACACTTTAAATTTTAACCTAGAAGTAAGCATTTTAGAAGTAGTCCCATAAATTTTAATCATGATTCTCTGAACATGTTTATTTATATGGCAGGTTTTTTCACAGACATGTTTAAATTCTATAAATGATGATAGTTACATTTTGACATTGATAGAGGATGTTGAGGGTTTCCCCTTTACCTTTTCCCATAGGGTGAAGTCCCTCTTTGTTCTAATTATTTCTCAATTGAGATACAATATTATAATTTTTTCCCATTTGAGACACAACATTCCAAAGGTTGAGCATTTCATTTGCTTCTTAGTTCACATTTCATGCGTCTCCATGTTCTATAGGTTCTTCTCCATTCCCATTCTCTATTCCTGTGCTCACCATTAGATACTGTGGACCATGTATAGTTGTTAATTCATAATTTTGGTTCTTGGATATGTATTAAGCACTCGTCTTCACCTATCTTAGTTACATGTTTTCTTTGTTCATTCTTTTTTATAAACTCCACTCTAACTGATAGAATGACCTTTTTTTCCTTAATGTTACCATTCAGAAGCAAGTCTCATAATTCACATATATTTTAGAAATTTCTCATTAGATTTTTGTGGTTTCTTGGTTTAACTCCTAATATTTAGAAAATACACTCTCTGTCATTGTTGTGTGTTATTTTTTGAGACTTGCATTGTGGGCTATTGTCCAGTGATATACTTTGATAAAAGCCCCATGTGCACATGAAAAAATGTGCATTCAGTAATTGAAATGCTACGCTGTTAATATATATTGCAGTAATTTGATTATATTTGTGTCTAAATATTTTATACAATGACAAATTTTTAATTGTTTTACCATTTCCTGACAGCATTTTTAAAAACTGTAACAATGACTTTGGATTTGTCTGTGTGTTTTATACTCCTGTCTGTTTTTCTCTATGTATTTTGATGTTATGTCATTGGGTATACATAGATTTGGAGATGTTTTTCATCATGATGAGTTGGATATTCTACCATTATGAAATGTCTTTCTTGTTTTATGGTAGGGATTCTTATATCTGTTTTTGTTTAATCAATTTTAATCTTACAGTATAAATTTAAGTCATTTTTATATTTCTGTATAAGTTTAAATATTTTTGTCTTCAACCTATCTATATCATTATAATTACAGTATGGCTCTTAGAAAAATAGTTTGGATATAGTAATTAAAAGGTCAATAGAGTGTTAAGTATATTTTAAAACAAAATGTTTATTTTCACCTCGTATTTACTTTTTTCTAGGACTACTTAGTGCTTCAGACATATTTAAATTTCTATGTAGGCTTTTCCATTTCATCCTGGAAAACTTTATTCTGCATTTCCTTTTATGTGTGTTTTGTAGCCACCAATATTCTCAGTTTTTGATTGTCCTTAAAATGTTCTTATAGTTATCTTAATTTGTTAGGAGTATTTTCAATGAAAGTGGATTCTACACTGAGTTGTCTCTTGGAGCAACACAGATGTACCTTCATTGTATCCTGGATTCTATTTCTATGAAAATATGGATGCAATCTCATTAATCACACCAAAAATATAATTTTTAAAACTTTTTTGTCTTCATTTTAAACACATTGCACCTTTGATTGTCCACAGTTTCATTATGTTGTGCTGAAATGTGATTATCTTTTAGTTTATTCTGCTTGAGTTTACTGAGAAAGTGGAATATGTGGATTAATCACATTTTTGAAAATCTGGCCAAAAGTTTTAGCCAAAAATTTATCTTTGTATTAATGCTTATTTTGATTTAACATATTGAGTTTCAGAAATTACATACAGAAACATTTGCTCGATGGAGTACAGTTCTATAGGTATTGAAATATGTGCAGGCTCATGTCACCACCACAACAGTTGTGTCAAAGATTTATTTTCCCTCTGGTTATCGCTTTGTAGTCATACACCACTGTTGATCTCTGGCAACAAATAATATCCTCTTTGTTCATACAGGTTTGCCTTTTTTCAGAATATCACACATAGTACACATATATTTAAGAGTCTTTCATGTTATCAAGTGTTTCAATTGTACATTCTTGACTATTTCGTTTTTTGTGTCAGGATTGAACCCAAAGGTATTTAACCACTGAGCAACATCCCCAGCCCTTTTCGTTTTTTATTTTGAGACAGGATCTCATTAAGAAGCTTAGGATCTCATTAAGATCTCATTAATGATGCTAAGTTGCTGAGGCTGGCTTTGAACTTGCAATCCTCCTGCATCAGCCTCCTGAGTGCTGGGATTATAGAGTATGCCACTGCACCCAACCATTCTTTATTATTTCTAAGGAGATTCCAATTGAAAAGATGCATAATAATTTATTCAGGCATTCACCCATTAAATGATTTTTGGGTTGAAAAAGGCTGCTATAAATATGTGCACACAGAGTTTTTTGTATGCAAAACTTTCTGTTCATGGGTGAATACATATGAGTGAGTTTGATGCATCATATAGTATGTGTATGTCTAATGTCATAAGAAACAGTCAAACTCTTTTGCAAAATGGCTTTACCAGATTTGCTTGCTTTCAACTCATTGTGTGAGTTCTGGGCTCTGTGCAAGTCAGTCCATGCTTTTGCCACCAAATGATATTTTCAGTTTTGTTATGTTGTTTGGTTTTTCTCTGTCATGCATTAGGCATGTAGTCCTATCCCATTTTGGTTTATATTTTAACATTTTAAAATGAAATAATTATAGATTTATAGACCTATAAAGAACACTTGAAAGAAGTCCCAAGTGACCCAGCCTCTACCAAAGTTAAAATGTTGCAGGTTTTTTCTACACTATCCAAACTGTGAAATGGCATTGAAAAAATGTGCAGGACTATAATTAGTTGCACCAGTATTTGTGCAGTCATCTTGGTATGTATATGTGTGTTTTTGTGTTGAGTGGTATGCGAGTTTGCCATGTTTAGATTCATGTAATGTCTTCTACAATCGAGATTCATGATCATATATATAATCACTACATTGCTCCCTTGCCCCTAATGGATATATTAATGTATTTTTCCCCATTTTTAACTAATAGAAATGACTGAACAGCTTTATCTTTTTAATTATGTGATTTCATGCCTGTGATATAAACGGAACCACACAGTCTAGATCTCTGTGAGACTGGCTTCCTTTTTTCTCCTGTGATATCCAAGTTTTTCCATGCTACTATTATCTTTATTGATGACTAGTACTCCTTTGTGTAGATAAATCAGAAAATTTTTAGTCATTCGCTTATTGAAGGACAGTTAGGTGGTTATCACTTTTTAGCTATTATGAATAAGTGGGTGGTAAACATTTATGTAAAAGATCATACTTAAAATTAGAATTTTAATTCTCTGGGATGTCTGACTCAGAAGGAAATTGCTGGCTTATATTATAAGCTATATACAGTTAAAAAAAAAAACAAAACTGCCATCCTATTCCAGAGTAGCTGTACTGTTCATTGAACCCAACAATAACATACAAGTGACCCACTTCTTTGCATTCTCAACAACACTTGTTGAAAATACTAGTATTTTTTCTTTTAGCCATTCTCCTTGCTATGCACTCATGTCTCATTGTGGTTTTAATTTGCACTTTCCTACAGTTAATGATGTGGACCATCCTTAGTGGTTGTCTACATCCACTTTAGGGAACATTTTGGGCATATCTTTTGGTATTTTCTAATTGGGTTGTTCGTTTTTTATAAATGTTCAGTCTTAAGAGACTGTGTTTTAAAGACGTGTGTTTTGTTAGATGTGTGATTTGCCCATCTTTTCTCCAGATCTATAATTTGATTTTTTTCACTAAGAATTTTCATTTTTATTTTAAAATTTTTTATTTTGAATACATCCCCTTTTTTAATTTTAGAATCTTGTTGTCAGTGTCAAGTATATGAACTCTTTTTCAGTCCTAGGCCCTTAAATTTTTGCATGTGGTGTTTCTAAAAGTATAGCTTTATGATTCACATTTAATCATGTACTATACTATATTTAGGTTAAAAAATATTTTCCAATGAGTTCATGTAGTCCCGGAGATGTCTCTTTTATAAGTGACAGATTTATGTTTATGTATATATAGACATTTATATGATCTATTTTGAATTTAACATTTGAACTGTAGTAATTTTTACTATTTCTTTTTAAAATTTTGGCATGATTGATCTCTTTCTCCTCTATCACCAAGAGAAAAGATTTTTTAAAACTTCAGTAATAATTAGGGGTTTGCTTACTTTTCCATTTTCTTCTAACAGTTTGTACTTCATTAATTTAGCATCTTTGTTAATTGATTCATGTATAATTTAGACAATTATATCTTTCTAGTAAATTTTGGCTTTCATTATGTCTTTAATGTTTTCATTTTATTTCTATCTTCAAGTTTTGCCTTATTTGAAATTAATCCTTAAAGTAACTTCTTTATTGTATGTCCAATGAATCCTCTTATTGTATGTTTATAATTATATATTACAGATAATTTATAGAAGAAATGAAATTAATAAAAATCAGCTTTATTAAAACTTAAAAAAATAAACACATTAAAATCAATTTTTACCACACAATTTTGTTTGAATTTTGGTTATGTATAACTTCAGTGAATTTTGTGTTTTGAATGCAATCTCTTTCTGTCAAATTTGAATCTGGATCATATCCTTCTTATGTTACATTTGAAATACATCGCTAATATATTAGTAGTTGCCATGACTGTGATTCTTATGTTGCATTTACATTCTCAAAGCATATCTCTAATGATCACATTTTTTCTGATATCATCTTCATTTTACTATAATTAAAATATTTTGATTATATTTTATAAATACCAACTAAAAGCATTAATCTTAATTTCTTATTTCTGTGCAATCTTGTTTCATTCAACTTTCTATGTGTATTCAACTTCAATATTTGTCTACTCTTGAACTCTAGCAAACAACTATGCACAAATGTTTTAACAGATTAAAGTTTATCTCCTAATTATTCTTTATGATAGAGAATGTTCCCAGTACTTTTGACAAAATGTTACATGCTAAAGTCTTTTTTGTTGTATGGACAACTGGATATGATTTCCTTATATCCACTTTGCTTTCCTTTTTTAAAAAAATTTTTTTTTTTTTTTAAATTTTTTATTAGTTTATTTAGTTGCATTTCAAGTCATAGCACATATATAGAGCTCAGTTTTTCCATTTCTCTGGTTGCAAACCAGATAAAGTTACACCAATTGTGTTTTCATACATGCACCAAGGGTAGTGATGACGATCTCAATCAACCATCTTTACTATACCCATTCTCCTTGGCCTATACCCTAAAGACTTAAAAATAGCACACCACAGTAAAGCAGCCACTTCAATGTTTATAGCACCACTTTGCTTTCATGTATCTTGTGTGCATGTCTGATTCTTGAGTTGGAGAAAAATTGTGATATCATTATCTAAAAACTCTTGGTCTTAACTTTTATTTATATTATCAGTGCAAGCATTATTTGTAGACTGAGTATATGTGTCATGTTAAAATTCATATGACATAACAAAATTCCCCATATGATGGTACTTGGAGGTAGAGTCTTTGGGAAGTAACTGGTCATGAGGGTTCAAACTTTCATGAATGGGATTAGTGTTGTTAGAAAAGAGACCTCAGACAGCCCTCATCCCTTCTACCATATGAGGTCACAGTGAGAAGACAGCTGTTCATGAATGAGGAAGTGGGTCCAGATGAAGAGTAACCTGCTAGGGCCTTGATCTTGGACTTACAGTCTCCACGAATGGGAAAATAAGTTTCTGTTGCTTGTCAGCCACCCACCCTATGACATTTTTAGCTATAGCAGCCTAAATAGACTAAGGCAATAATGATAAGTATTAGAAAGGCGATTTCTGTTTCTTTATTTTTGTCTGACCAATATAGTATAATGTCTATCTTCTTCAATATTCTTGTCAATATCACTATGCACAATAAAAAGAATAATTCTAAATGTTCAAATGTGTGCAACAAAACCTGCAATAAAAGAAAAAGAAAGTCCTTTTCAGGACTCTGTTGTACCTTTTTCATAGTTGTTACCTTGGGCAACAAAACAAGAAAACTCAAGTTTTCCAATAGAATAGGAAAGGAAATTTAGAAATAAGTTTTCACATATATGTCATAATGCTTTTCAACAATGGTGCTAAGACCATTCAATTTGAGAAAGTCAGTCTGTCAATAAAATATGTTTGAATAATTGGATATTCACAGAGTTAATACAAAAATTAACTCAAAATGAATCAATAATATTTCAGAGCTAAAAGCATAAACTCATAAGGGTAACCATCAAGGAAAATTGTCATAACATTAGATTTAGCAATCACTTTTTAGATACAACACCCAAAAGCATTGTACAAAACATAACTAAATAAATTGGAATTAGTCACAATTAAAAGCTGCTGTGAATCAAGACACTATCATTAAAGTGCAAAGAAAATCCATAGAAGCCATTTTCAAATCATTATCCAATAAAGTAGAGAATATGTAAAGAAAACCTACAACACAACAACCACAATAAGAAAAATGGCCACAGGACTCAAGTGGACATTTCTCCAAAGCTATAGAGATGGCAAGTAGCACACAAAAGATTCTCTCAATATCAATAATCCTTAAGAAAATGCAGTCAAAACTATAATTACATATTAAACTATACTATTAGAATGGCTACTATGGAAATGTTTAGAAAATATCAAATTTTGGACAAGATATAAAAATAAAACATCATTGATGGCTGGATTATTGTTTATCCTTGAGAAGATTGAAATTTTAACAATGGTCCCAATATGGATACAAAATTAATACTTTAAAAGGACCTCTATAATAGGTCAAGTATATATTATTCAGCCTCAAGTAGCCCTAAATTCATAAAGTCAAAGATGAATGCTGATTGCCAGAGGTTAGGGGAAAGGCAAGTGTTAGTTAATATTTTAGAGTTTCAGTTTGGCAGAATGAGAAAAATTTCAAGTGGGATGATATTATTGATGGTGGCATAAAAATGTAAATGTACTTAATGCTACCAAATGTGACCTTTAAAATGTTTGAAATTCTAAATTTTGTGCATTTCATATTTTATTTTAGTAGAAACTAAATTAGACAGATTTCATTTATTATACCTCAAAATAATATAATGTGTAGAAATGATCTTATGTGACATACACTGAAAACTAAAAATTTATTATTGAAAGTAATTAAAGATCTACATATATGTAAAATATCACATTCATTTAATGTTAAATTCAGTATCATTAACACAGAAATGTTTTCCTTATGGATTTAACACAAGTCTTAGTAGACTCAGCTGACATTTTATATTTTCTTTACTTCCTATCTTGTTCTCTTTTCCTCTAACCTATGTGTGTATGTATGCATGTGGTTAAGTTGATTTATTACAGGGTATTTAGTTAATTTACATTTTCTATTACAATACTAATCGGTTGATTGCTTGATTTTTATTTTTATATTTTGGTTTTCTGGGAGTTTTGTTTGTTTTTCCATTACTGGGTATTGAACTCAGTGCTGCTTTACCACTGAGCTACATTCTCAACCCTTATTTTGTTCTTTAAATTTTGAGAAAGGGTTTCACTAAGTTGCCAAGACTGGCCTTGAATTTGTAATCCTCCTTTCTAAACATCCCAAGTCACTGGGATTACAGGCATACGCCACCACACACAGTTTATTTTAGTTTTCAGGCTTCATTCTTTTGTTTAATAAAAACAAGTTTCCATTGGTTTTACTTTTCTGTTTTACTTCTTCTTTGCTCTATTTTGTAAACTGACAAAATTTCAGTTAGATAATAGTAAATTTAGTGTCATAATTAGCAGTTAGAAGGAATTATGATAGAGTAGCATGTTGCATATATAAATTTAAGTATATGAAAAAGATTACAAATGCATGCCAAATACATATTATCAATGACCTTATTGTCAATTAATGTAAGTGTATTGAGTTGAAATATATGTATAATGTACTTTGAAACAGACACAATATTGTTAAACTTCTAAATTCAGATTCATTCATTCTTCAACCATATCATTGGAAGTCAACTTATTTTTTGTAAATTTCCTATAAGATTTGAATATAGCTTTTAAAAAGGTTAAAAGGTACTCTTATATTTTCAGGCCAAGCCAAACTTTTGCTTTTAGAAAAACAAGTTGTTCCTGCAAAAAATGGACTCTTGGTCAGTTTATACATTTTTCTACCTTTCCTCATTGCAACAGCCATCATTGTTATTAAGTGGGATAAAATAAAGGAATTTTGGCGCAGAGAAGGAACAATAAGTGGAGAGTAAGTAAACATAGTATTTTTATTTTTATTTTTTTCTTAGCAACTTTGTTATTGGTTCATAATAGTTATATATAACATTGTGATTTGTTTTGACATAATTATAAATGAAGGGAGTATCATTTGCTCCAATTAAGTCCCCAGTACTTACACTTTCCCTCCCCCTGTTCCCTTTTCTCTACTTTAGTGATCTTTCAATTTATTTACATTTTCTTTAAAAAATTAGTGTCTTGTGGATATACATAATAATGAGAGTACACAGTGTACTCTCATCTATGTACACTGGAAAGTTGGTTCAGATTCATTCTGAAGAAATGCTCCTGATTTTTTTTTTATATTAATAGCAGCACAATTCACAATATCAGACTATAGAACCAATGTAGGCACCCTTCAACAGATGAATCATGATTTTTCATGGATCATGAAAAAGACTGAAATTATGACATTTGCTGGTAAATGGATGGACTTGGAGGCTATAACGCTAAGTGAAATAGATCAGACCCACAGAATTCTTTTTAAGGCCACGTAGAGCCTGCTTGGCTATCTCTACAAACACCAATTCTGTGGTGTGGGCTCTCCATGGGTGATCTGTGGTGCAGAGGAATTTCCCCTGACACAGTTCACTGGGGTACTGTCCTTATTACTGAGTGGGATGACTCAGTTCTCCTGGGCTCTATCTTCCACTGTCCCAGGTTGGGTATAGTGGGTGCCATTTCCCTTTGCTGACTATGACTGAGTCAGTGCCCCACCAGTTTCCCACCAGTGTCTAGAGATTCACCTGTTGTGGTCACAGGTCAGGCTGTGTGCTATGGCTATTCACTTCCTTGGACCCAGGCAACTTTCTGGTTTGACTGACTTCCCACTGATTCTGATCTTGATTCAAACATCTTCCTTTTAAGCTCCCTTAGACTCATACATTCTCTAGGCCTGGCTTTCAGCTGGCTGCAGCAATGATCTGTGGATAGTTTTGCTATATTGCTGAATGTCTGGGCAGCTTCCCTCCTGGACAGGCCTCACACAAACTGTGGCCACAATCAGAGGGACAGACCATCTAGATTTCTTAGGACTTAAGCAATTTCCCAGTATTGCTTCCCCCAGCTTCAGTAGTCACCAAAGGCAGCAGTCCTAAGGATTTCCCTTACTTCTAAGGCCAAATCTGCCTTCATGCTTGGATTAGAGCTCTATTTCCTGCCTTTGGGAATTGTGGGCTACCTCTCTGTTTCTGCCCTGGCTCACATAAGCATTACTGGAGTGCCTGGAGCATTCCTTCCCTGCGGGAGTTCTGGGGACACTGTATGGGGCACTCCTTTCCTGTTTGGGCTTTTGTGGGGGAAGCAGGGAGGGCTCCCTCCCTGCCTGGGTTCCCAGAACTCAGAGGGATGCCTGTTCCCTGCCTGGTTTCCATTCCATGCGCCCGGGTTTTGCAGAGGCTGTGTGGGGCACTCCCTCCCATAAGCCCCTTCCTCTCACAAATGATTTACAAGGTGACTGGTCATTTGTATGTTCCACAAAATGGCTGTGGAATTCCACAGTGCTTTCTTTTCTTGAATTGATATTAAAGTGTTAAATCTGGATTGAGGACACTGTTGCTGCTCCTAATGCGATTTAATATGGTCTGTCCCCCCTCACCCCCCACAATGTTGTGAGGGGGGAGAGCTTGTGTGCTTTCCTGCTCCATCTCCCCCCTCCCCAGTCGTCCCTCCCCTATTCCCACAGCTTAGTGCAAATTCAGGGTTAGGAAGGTCTGTTCTTATTTTCTGTGCTGGTAACTCATCTTTTAGTCTCTCCAGATATCAATCTTTGCAATATTGGATATTAGAGCATTATTTTGTCACCCATCGCCTGATTTGTTTAGAATCATTAAATAAGATTAAGTATACAGAAAAGCTCACTTCAAATTTCTAGCAGTCTAGTATCCTTCATGTTCCTAGAGACCCAGAACAATTGAAGCAGCTCAGTAAATCCTCCGTCCCTTTCGCATAGAAAAACCATGTTGGCTATGATTATTTTAGGGAGGAACTGTCAACTTTCCAAGCAACACCATCTTCCTTGCATTGACAGTTAAGTTGTGCTAAGGAGATCAACAGAGACAGTTATGAAAGAAATAGTAATTTGAGAATTTGAAAATGTTTGTGTAAATTATATTTTTCAATATATGCATATTACCGTAGATATATTAATATTTTATCCCATCTGCCATACAGACAAGATAGAAGAAATAACGGATGGATAGGTTTTTAGTTTGAAATTGTAAAGAAATGTTTTACATCTTTGAAAGTTAGCTTAACATTTGAAAAAGACCAAACAGAATTTATGATGTTTGAACAGGATATGGAATGCTAAGAAAGTGCTAGTATATACTTATGGATTATTTAGCATAAATAACTTTTCTTACCTTTTTTTTGGTTTTGTTTGATTACTTGTTTTCTAATCTTAAAAGAAAATGCTATCTCCTTTATACAGATCTACAATGGAAGACAGCAATAGTGACAGCACCGAGTCATAGAGGTAAAGGTGATTGAAAAAATTAAATTATTATTAAAAAGATACAATTTACGAAGTAAATTTTTATTGTTAACTATATCTTAGTATGCCAACACTATTATTCACATAGTGTCATCTTGATTTATGTTTCACATGCTAAAATAAGGCTAAGTTAAAACATTTGATGTTAATTTTGTATCATATTAATGTAAAGATATTTAATGTAAACAAATTCTGGCCACAAATTTATCAAGCAAATTATTTCTAATAAGAAATAACTTTAAAGAGATTTCAAAAATTTTATTAAAGTATTTATGAACAACCATACTCTGCATCCTCACATAAGGCTCCAAGTGATACATTGACAAGAGATACTTTTTCCACATTTTTATTTCTTCCTAACTAAGACTCCATGTATGTATATTTATTTTAAAAGGAGGAAATGGACAGGAGGAATAATTTAAATAAGACTTTCATGAAATGTGTAGTTGGAGTTTATGTCATCAGACTGCAGAGTTTCAACCCTTAAGGGCAGTGGTGACACAAATAGCCTGAATTGTGACTAGAGTTGAGGAATGGAATTGGCATTGATGGAGAACTTATGAGATCCCAGGAAAATGCAAGCTGTACCCTCCCTCCAAAGTAGAAAAAAGTTTCTTTACAATAAGATGGGAAAATGTAGGGATCCATATATATTATTAAAAGTTCTAATGTAAATATGTAAAAACTGTTTATTTTATATATATAAGTCCTATCACTGGGGGTCATCAGAAAAACTCAAAAGTTCAACAAAGCAAGAGAGTTTGCCTAATTATCTGCTCTTCATTCACATCTCACTTTGACTGATGGTTAAGTCAATGGTTTAATATGTTACCAAGCATTGGGGGCCATACTTGGAGACATTCAAGCTTCTTTGAAGGTCCATTCGAAGGTTCTTTATTTAAAAATTTAAAAATCCCGTTATTAATCCTACTGCCCGTAACTTAGCAGCAGTTCTATACCAGATAGCCAAACTTTCCTAGAGATAAATACAGAGCTTTATCTTTTTATGGCTGTATCTGTAAGTCTGTCTTACATAACATGTGGCTCCATGCATGTATCTGAGAAGTAGCTGTTCACAAATGATTCAATGTGAAAATAAGCCATAATGCTTGACTGAGTAAGAAGGATGATAGTTCATCTATATAGGAGCTGGAAAGAAGGCTATCACTGTGATTAGGTCAGAAAAGTCAAACTCATGCAGGGTCTTGGAGCTCTGGAGGACAGTGACTTTTATTGTGAGTAAAAGAAAGTAATGATCAGAGGATTCATATTCCAAGCATGAAACTTACCTGTTGAGAGGCTAGGGTTCAAAAACTGTTTATTATGGCAGGGGTAGGAGAGAAACTAATACAGTACTTCAGATCAGGGTGATAACGGTATGTTAGTGATAAAGCTTGAAGGTAAATGTATTGGCAGCTTAAGAAAAAGTGCTAAAAATGTAGACATAAAACAGAAGAGGAGCATGGCTAAATTGTAATTTTAAGCAAGTATTAAAATGAAAATTAACAGACATGTTTCCAAAGTTTTACCTCTTAACTGAAGCTTTTTAAAATTCATTTTAAGTTTGTGAATACTGAGAGAGAAAATATGCATAGCTAATCTTGAGCCAAGACGAGTGTAGGTATGACATGATAAGAGGGCTAATTTTATCACTTATAAAAAGGGGCAGAAAGTACTTTTATTATTGTAAGAGCAGGATGTGGTATGGTATGGTTTATATTTTACAACTTTCTCTAACATAAATCGCAGTACAATGGATTCACTCAGACTTGGAGACCAGTGACGTGGGTAAGAGATAGTTCCATACTAGGAAAGGTATGATGTCAACAGGATTAGAAAACAGGAAATGCATCGCAAGAATGACACAGGTGGAATCAATTAGAGTGCTGACTGGTTGTGTGTATATGACATAGAATGAATAAGAGAGGAAACAATGAAGACCTCAACATTTCTTCCAGAATTGATAATGACACCTTTTATTAATGATGTAGTGTGGAGGAGGCGAAGACTAAAGTTGGGGTTTGGGTGATAAGGTGGACAGCAGTGAAGAATGACTTTGGTTTTGAATATTGTAAGAGGGCAACTGCTAGAGATGCACAGGTCATTTCTTTGCAGATAATTAGAGACCAATTGATAGTGACTCTTCTATTTATTTGCTTATTTATCCTGTCTCTCTCTCTTTCTCTTTTCCCTTGTTCTTTTTCCTTTACTCGTGTCAAGTTCACAGATGGTAAATAAAACATGAATTTTGTAACTTTAACTTTTTTGAATGTGTCAGAAACTATTCCCAGAAGAGAAACTTTGCTTTACACATTTCCCGGATAACAGGCGCTTGCTACCAGTGCCGTCTTATGCTACTTAATCACCATACTTAAGGTTGCATAGTAAAATTAGGTATTATTAACAAGGAAAATGTAAGGTTGAGGTTGCATAGTAAAATTAGGTATTATTAACAAGGAAAATGTAACATTTCTGCTTTTCTGTATTTCTTTTTGAACAGTAATTATGCAACAATATCAAAAGCCATATACAGAAAGGATATTACCAAGAAACTCACTGTTAACTGACCTGAAGCAAAAATGAAACCATCTGTTTTTCTCTCCTTTTGTTATGGCGCACAGCATTCAGTGTCACAAACCAAAATAAACGCTATGACTGAAAGCATGCGAACTTGTTTATTTGTCGATTAGGAAATAAGCAGCCTTGCCTCTTTTTAACTGGGGAGACTATAACATTGTAGCTGAAATGTTCCACTGTCACTGCTGCTGCCACTCTGAGATGGCCATGGCCATGTTAACTTCTCTCATCTCTAGAGAGGACACCACAGCCTCCACCTCTGCAATTGCTCATGATTCTTCTGCTACATCCATGGTAGGCTTTGGGATATTAATAGGGAGCATCAATAAGTAAGGCTAACCCCCAAAACCCCAAGTCACTAGCATTCTTTCTTAAAGGAATTGCTCAAGGTATCTGTCAATAGGTACTTGTTTTATCTCCAGGTGATGCTTCCTTAGCCCCATGTAAACTAAGATGTCAGATCTTTCTTTGTCCCTTTGGGAACCCAAACTTGCTGCCTGTTTTAGTCAGCTCTTTCGCTGCCATGACTAAAAGATCTGAAAAGAATAATCGTAAGGAGGAAAGGTTTATTTGGGGGCTTACAGTTGCAGCAGTCCATAGACAGCTGGCTCCATTTCTTGGGGCAGATGAATGTGATGGAGGGAAATGGATCATATGACCATCAGAGAGCAGAGAGACACTCTACTTGCTAGATACAAAATTTATACCCTAAAGGCACACTCCCAGTTCCTCACCCTACCTGTCTTAAATTGCCAGAGTTAAACTCCATCAGGGGATTAGTTGATCTATTAAGGTTCTCATAACCCAATTTTACCTCCAAATGTTCTTGCAGTGTTTAATGCATTAGCTTGTGGGGTATACATCATACCCAGAGCATAACATGGCCTCTATCTTCACTGAGGCTAACATCTTCTGGGTAAGATTTTCTTGCATCAGTCTTTCCTTATCTCCTTCTTGCAGAGATGGGTAAACCTCTGCATTTAAGAAAGCATTTTAATGGTTTAAGGAACCACCTGTCCATCTGGAGTCTGACAAGTACTGTCTCCATCAAAAAAGATGATCTTGGGTGAGGGTTGGAAAAACCTCATCACAGAAGCCCTGAATTTCCTTTTCTAAGTGCCCATTAACTGATGAATGTGTAAACAAAACATGGTATATCCATACAAGGGAGTAGTTTTCAGCCATAAAAGTAATGAGGCACTGATATTGCTACAACAGGGATGGACCTTGTAATCATTATGTTAAGTGAATAAAGACAATCACAAAGGCCATGTATCATTCATTTGCATAAAATTTTCGTAACAGTGACATCTCCGGAGATGAGAATTCATTTGCTAGTTGTTTAGGACTGAGGGTGGAGGTCAGGGATGCAGGAGTGGTGGGGAAGTGATAGCTCTAGTAGACAGGGGTTCTTTCTGTCTCATTTTAACTCTGTTCAAGGATGTGAAGACACTAGAAAACATTGACCTGTGCACTGTAAGTGAATAAATTTCAAATACCTTTATGTATCGATAAAGGCATTTGAAAACATCAATTGGAAGGGTGCTACTACATCCCCTTCTCCTCATTGCCACTAGCTTATTTGGGGCCATGTGGTTCA
>PVHX01029122.1:0-17302 GCA_004024805.1 Geosciurus inauris
AGCTTGGCACAGTGAAGAGCCAGGTCGCATCCCGGTTGGGCAAGCTGAAGATTGCGTGGTTTGGGAAGTGAAATGCAGCAGAGAGGGGCTGGAAATCTTCCCTGAAAAATAATGAGAGGAAAAATCTTTACTGATTAGTTAAATCCCGGATAATCCTGGCTGATGAAGGCAGATCCGGACCCCTTAACGGATTTAGGGTTCTAAAATGACTGGGCGGGGGGCGGGGGGAGGGTATTCCGGGGCGGGGACGTCCCGGGGCTGGAGCACTCGCGAGGGCCACGCCTCTGGTTGCAGATTTGCAGGGGAGAATCCCACTTTACAGCCTGCGAGGATGTAGATCCCTCTTCTAAAGGCCGGCGTCCACAAAGACTCCGCGTCTGCCGGGAGCCAGGGTGGAGAAGAGGAGAGTGCGTGGGTTCGGGGACCACCTAGCTTTCTCTAGTCCACGTCTCCTAAGCCACGAGAAGCTCTTCCTCCATCTTGGCAGACGCCGAGCGAAGCACTTCGCCCCTTCTCGTCGCTGAGCCCGCACTCCTTGACACTGAATTGATTTCCACGTCAGAGGGCACGATCCTCTGCAGCAGCTGCGGGTGGGGTGGGGTTAAAGCGGCGGGGCAAGGGAGGCGTTTCTCAGTAGAAAGCAGGTCCTGAAAGTGTTTTTTTTTTTTTTTTTTTTTTTGTGTGATGTTCCCGCGGCTTCCAGTTTGGGACAAGAAAGTGCCCCAGGATCCAACTAGCCTCTGTCGGAGTCCAGCGGGCCCCTTCCTGAGAGCCAGACGGTGAGACGGTAGAAGGTATTGGGGATGCCACTGTCAGGAATTGCAGGACCCCCTTGGAGACACGCCTCTTCATGGGCTCTGAGTTCCCTTAAAGCCCCAAGGAGAGCTCCTTTCCTCCGGTCTCTTGCTCTATTTCTCCTCCATTTTTTCCTCTGAGTCCAATGTTACCAGGTTAATAAGTGTCACTTTCTTTCATATGTAAAATGGGTTTGGTAAGATCTTTCCCAAGGAGCTGGGAAAGGGTCTGCTCTTGGCACTGTGTGGAAGTCACCGTGTGGAGTGGCTAAGTTTTGGCTCTCCTCCCATCCTTCCCCCCATTTTAGTACTTCTGGATATCTTGCCATATACTTGGGGTCTGTCGTCTTGGTGACTTCCTGCCTCACCAGGCAGAAGCTAGGGGAGGAAGGCCCCACACTCCTGGACCAGGTGAAGTTGTGGCGTTTGCACCTCGGACTGCAGGCGAGGCGTGCGCATCAGCTGGAGCCTCTTAAACTCTTTCCTTGCGGATGACCCTAGTTGAACCGTCTTAAAGCCAACTGTCCTGCCTGCCCATCCTGGTAGAGGGCTCCTTAATATATGGAATCTTAGGTATCATTCTTAACTGCGACCTTTAAATTCAAATTAGTAAATGACCACGCTGCTGGGCGAAGAGCAGGAGCACTTGGCGGGGTTCTGTATCTTCAACGCCTTCCCCTAAATCCAGAGATAAAATTGGGGGAAAATTCCTGGCGGAGTAGAAAGGACGCCCGCGTCTAAAGCCGCCCCGACCCAGAGCGATTCAAAGGACAATTATCCCAAAGGAAAGTTATTGTTTTGCTAATCCCGGGAACAGCTTGCAAGGGGAGATTTGGGTCTTCCTTTAATAATGGAAAGTTAATGCGCAGCCTCTTGTAATTATCTTTATCGGAAGCCCCTTGTTTAATCTGTACGTTTAGCAGAGGCCCCACTCAAACGTGCATGGAGCAGGAGACCCACTTACTGAGCGTGGGCTCCCGCGTGCACGCGGGGAGCAGCGCAGCATCCTTACAGGGTTCGAGGAGTTGCTACTCTCTAGCCGAATGACTTCAGACCGTCTGGCCCTCCACGAGTGGTATTGAGGTTTCTAGATTCTATTATTGGGAGGGGCAAGCTCAGGGTTTGGAACCATGAGGGTTGTGAGGGCCCAAAGCTGAGCCAGAAGTGGCTTGCCCAGGTGCTTTGGCGCCAATTTTAACAAATATGGTAGTTTCTCATGAAAATCATGCTGACTTTGAATAAACATATTATCAGACAATAATTTGTTAGTTTATATGAAGGGGTGTGTCGCAGTGCATGCACTGTTTTGTTGCTACCACCCCAATTTAGGGCCGTTTGATAAAATACTGGTACACTTACCAAAACAATATTCACTGCTCAACTGAAATTCAAATTTCACTGGGCCTCGCATATTTTTATTTGTGAAACCCAGTACCTGTCCCATCATTTTAACCCACTTCTGTCCATTCAGGTCTCTACTTCTTCATTTTTTCCCCATATTTAATTTATTTATTTGTTCTATTTAAGTTTACATGATATCAGAGAGCAATTTGATTCATTGTACACAGATGGAGGATAACATTTCATTTCTCTGGTTGTAAGTGATATAGAATCACAATATACATGCAGTCATACATAAAGCTAGGGTATGATGGCCATCATATTCCACCACCTTTACTGTCCCCATGGCCCCTCCCCCTTACATCCCTGTGAACTGAGTTCCCCCATTGTTCCCGTTTCCTTCCCCACATTATGGATCAGCATCCACTTATCAACGAGTACATTCGACATTTGGTTTTCTGAGACTGGCTTACTTCACTTAGGATGATCTTGCTCCAGCTCCTGTGAATTTGCGACCCCTTACAGCCTACCCATTAGAGTTGGCCGGGTGGGGGAAGAATTTGGTTGGAAGTAGAGTACCAAAGGATTAGATAAACGTTTCCCACTCCTTAACTCTTGGGGATTTCCAGGGAAGGTCTTCTGGGCTCTGGCAGTGGAGTTGGCCAGCTGGAAGGGGTCGTTTTAGTAGTAGTGGTGGGGGTGTGGTTAGGAATGAGATCCTAGATCTTAATGTGCGATTTGGCCCTGTCGGGGAGGGTTCCTGGCGGCCAGGAGTGAAGCCTCTACCTGAAGAGTTTGGAAAGGAGGAGACCACACTAGGATGTGAGCTTGCAGCAGTTAGGGACAGCCAGACACTATGGAGTCCTTGTCCTTTCCCTTTCCCTTCTGCCGAGATTGGGGTGGGGGGAGGTTAGGGGACAGCTGTAGAGAAGAGATGAGAAGGGAGTGATGGAAGGGACTGCAGCTGGGAGGGCGGCGACTAAGGGGAGGGGACCTGGTGTCGTCCACACTTCACAGTATCCAAACGGCGACGCTGATTGGAGCCCTCCATGCCGTAGTGTCCGAAGGGCAGCCCAGGTACATAAAGCGTCGTCTAAGCTGAGCGTCCTCTGCAAAGGTGATCCACAGAGGATCTCGCTTCCCAGGCTAAAAGGCCATGACCGGACGGGACGCGCATTCGGATGGGCGCACGGGGAGTAGGGCTCTGGTACCGGGCGGTTCCTCCACGGGATCGCGCTCCCGGGGTTTCGCCATCACCGACCTGCTGGGCTTGGAAGCCGACCTGCCGGCACCAGCTGGTCCGGGACCGGGATCAGGCTGTGAGGGCCCAGCGACAACACCGTGCCCGGGCCCAGGGCTCAGTGGCTCCTGCATAGCACGCGGCGCTCTCCCACTGGGGCTGGGCCTCCTCTGCGGCTTCAGTGCGCAGCCACCCACTGCTGCTCGGGCGTCCTGCCTGCTCCTAGCCGACATGCCGTTCCTGCCACCGGGGGGACCTGAGCCTGCTGCCTCGCAGGTTCCCGGCCGCCCGTCGCCGGCGCTTGGCCGCCAGAAGAGCAGCGAAAGTGTCTCGACGTCCGGTAATCAGGCCCGTGCTTCCCGCCCCTGACCCTGATCCCGGTAGCTTCGAGCCCAGCAAGGATAACACACTCTTGTCCCACTGCGGCCCCAGATCTCAGGGAATTTGGGACCCCAGAGGGAAGCCCAGCTGGGAGAGGCATATTCGCGCAGTTGCAACTGCCCATTGCTGGACCCCAAATCCTTGCCTCTCCTCCGAAATCCGATCCCTGAATTGCTGTAGGGAAGGCCACCATCGGTGCCAGATTGAACCCTATAATGAAACCAAAAGGGTCTTCACGCCTCAGGAGCTGTCTTCCGACGGCTTTTTACTTGGCGGCTGAGATGGGCATGGGTCGGGAAGGCCTTGGCCCGACTTGTTCACCAGCAGTACAGAACCTGGTATCCTGAGGGTGGGCTGAACTGATTGAAACTAATTACCGGTGCCTGGGCTATGATCCCTGGAACTGTCCGTTTTTACGAGGTGCTGAAAAAAGGGAATCCTGGCTATCCTGCTGCTCTACTCCCAACTCCAGTAAGAAAGAAAACAACCTCCGCTGATTGCACAGTACTTATGCTCAACGTTTTGTTCGGAGCCCATCCGCTTCCTTAAAGAAGTAGAGGTGCATTAGGGGGAAAGAGAAAGAATGAAATTGCAAAAACAACGAGAGCAGGAATTGGGGTGTGGGGAAAGGAAAAAGATAATTAGGTAAGAAAATGTAGGCCTAGTGGAAACTATTTGTAGAACCTAGAGCAGAGCATCCAGGCAGCCAAATCAAAAAGAGTACATTTGTATCTCACAGATAATAAAAAGAAGCATGCCAGATCAGCAGACAGGTGAGCACTCAGCTCTAAAAGGGCTTTATTTCATGAATTTCTTTGTAAAATAAAAATGAAGCCCTCTATCAGTTGTTTCATTAAAAAAATCAAAGGCCAGCCAGATGTGGTGACACACACCTGTAATCCCAGTTACTCGGGAGGCTGAAGCAGGAGGATAGCCCAGCCTGGACCGTGCAATTTAGCAACACTGACTCAAAATTTAAAAGGCAAGGGAATAGTGACATAGCTTGGTGGTACAGCATCCCCAGGTTCGATTTCCAGTACCCTCTAAAAAAACCTAGGATGGGTTCTTTCTTCTATGGGCACTGATAAAAACAAAAGGCAAAATGCATCCTGTCCTGTGCAAGCATTTCAGGAAGATCTAGAGCAGAACTGTGCAACAGAAATAGAATTGTGATCACATATTCAATAAAAAATTCTATTGCCTTAAAAGGAAAAACAGGTGAAATTAATTTAAATACTATATTTTAATCCAATATATGTAAATGTTATTTCAATATAATCAATACAAAACAATTTTGGGGGCACTAAATCTTCTAAATCTACTGAGTATTTTATATTTACAGCAAGTCTAAATATAACTAACTACATGTGCTCAATGATTGTATGTGTCTAATGATGACCAGATTGGATAGCACAACCTAAATTACTATAACCCAAGCCTGAAATTTTCTGATGAGTTAATATAGAAACAAAACTAGTATTATTTTATTATTTTTGACTTTGTTCATTTTTTTGAATAATTATGCCTTTTTAGGATGGACCTGACAGCTTTCCTTTCCATCTAGATCTTTTGATACAATGGATATAAAAAATAAGGCACAATAGAGTGATTATTGAAATTTCAAGTGCATCTACAATTATTTGGGCATACTTGTTAAGAATAAGTTTCCTAGATTTCAAATTTAGAGATTCTGAATTGGTACATCAGGGTAAGGGTGCAGAATTCACAAGGATTCTTATGTCACAAACCTCAATCTTCCTTGTGAGAAGTCTTGCTGTAGAGGTTAAAATGAGAAGGTGGGAGGCAGAGGGAGGTAGATGAATTTAGAGTCTATGGGAGAATAGAATATGCAATTAGTGGCCAAGTAGCTTTGACTTCCACACAATCTGGGATTTGAATTTCTTACCATTTACTTCTTATGTGATCTTGAGCAAATTATTTAATATCCCTTTGCCTTTGTTTCCTCATATGTAAAATTAGGATAATAATAGTAGCTACTTTATGAAGAATAATTGCAATAATGTATGGATAGTGACATTGTCCGGAATCTGGGCATTGGTAAAAAAATGCTAGCTCATATTGTTAAATACATTCCTAAAAGGTTCATAACTTTAACTCTCACATTAAAATCTAGGAAATAAAGTGAAATATATGATCAGCTTTAGAGTCCTCTTCTCCTTGTGCCAGCAGATGATGAAAGTCCATCTGAAGACAGGAATGACCTGAAGGCATCTCCCACCCTAGGCAAGAGGAAGAAGCGGCGGCACAGGTATAGGGCCAGGCTGTCCTTTCTGATCGCCTTCCCTAATATCTATGGGACCAGCATCTGAAAATTTATGGCTCTGGGTTATAGCAGGTGCAGTGTCCTCTTGGTTGGCAGTAAAAAGGGTACAGCAACCATTTGCAGATAATTCTGCAGTTCCCAGAGGCTGCAGGACAATTTTTGCACCATTTTAAAGACATGATTTTGTGGGTCTGTAAAATGAGTCTTGTCAGAAGAGTTGATGGAATTCATTAAGAAAGAGTTAAAAAACCAGGTGTAATGGTGCATGCCTGTAATTCCAGGTGGCTGAGGCAAAAGGATCCCAAGTTTGAGGCTAGCTCAAACTTAGCGAGACCCTGTTAAAAAAAAAAAAAAAACAACAACAACAAGGAATAGGAGTGTAGCTCCTCTGAGTTCAGTCCCAGTACTTGGGGGAGGGGACCCACAAGGCCTTGAGTTCAAACATGTGTACAAGAAAAAACAAACAACAACAACAACAAAAAACAAGCAAGAAAAACAAAAACAGCTGAAGAATTCTTCTGTCTTTGAACCAAGATTTTCCAGAGGCTAATCATTCAGCTGTGGAATGTCCAGTTAACATGAGGGGGCTATTTTCTTGGGGGGGAGGATACTGGGGATTGAACCCAGGAGCATTCTACCACTGAGCTACATTCCCAGCCCCTTTTTATTTTTTAATTTGAGTCAGGGTCTCCACTAAGTTGCTTAGGGTCTCACTAAGTTGCAGAGGCTGGCGTCAACTTGCTATCCTCCTGCCTCAGCCTCCAGAATCCCTGGAATTATAGGCGTGCTCCATCACTGTCCAGCAGGAGATAGCTTTTGGGGTGAGGACTGAAAGGGTTAAGGCATAGAAACCTGATTTCCTCTATGGACATGTGCCCACACATATCTTTTGGGGCTTCCCACAGGACAGTTTTCACTGCTCACCAACTGGAAGAGCTGGAGAAGGCATTCAGTGAGGCCCACTACCCTGATGTGTATGCTCGGGAAATGCTGGCTATAAAAACTGAACTCCCTGAAGACCGAATTCAGGTATCTGGGGTCTCCTTTTTCCTTCCCAAAGACACCCAGAGAACATGTTATTCCCACACACAGTAAAACCATAGCCACTTCTAAGTAGCCCAACACAGTCCCCTTGGCTCCAACACAAGGGTCATTTAGCTAAAGGCACAATAAGGTTCCCTCTGACCCTCATGTCTTTTCTCTTTTTATTATTTATTGTTAAATCATTCTCAAAAATCTGTGTGCTGCAACTAGAAACTACCTGAAGGCATATGGCTAAACAAACAAACAAACTCTCCACCTTATAACCTGAAAGAAATTAAGATATGTAGCCCCATGTGACTGTACTATATGTTGTGCTATCTCATGTCATATATATGTGTGTGTGTGTGTATCCCTGAATATTCATATGTATGTATGTATACGTACACACATATGTACATTGCATTTACACAGAGAATTCTATTCTTTGTTTTGTCAGATTTGCCACTAACTTTTTAAACAGCTAAGCTACATTCCAGAGTATCCTGTTATTAACAAAACGTTCTTCATGAGGAATATCAGTAGCAATACAACAACCTAAGATTATATTGGGTCATTGCCCCAGTGGACTCTTTCCAATTAATCACAAAAATTTAGAAAATAGTGTAGTCAACCTGTTTACACAATGTGGAAAAAAGTACTTAGCTTTCGTTTTTATCATTCCTGACTCATTGGAGAATCTGAGTGGAAGCGAGTAACGCGTTACCCCCACGGGGCTGAATTTCTGTGGGGTTGGAGGGAACGTGGACATACTCCGGAAAAGTTTCTAGAGTGTTGCATTACGGAGGAGATGTTGGCTCTTTTTAGTTTAGGGACACGCTTCAGCTTCTCCAAGTGTCCCTCTTCACTCTGTCTCTTCTTGTATGCGCTTCTGTCTCCTTTCCTTTCTCCAACCAGGTCTGGTTTCAAAACCGGAGGGCTAAGTGGCGCAAGCGGGAGAAGCGCTGGGGCGGCAGCAGCGTGATGGCAGAGTATGGGCTATACGGCGCGATGGTGAGACACTGCATCCCGCTGCCTGACTCAGTGCTCAACTCTACGGAAGGTGGCCTGCGCGGCGCCTGTGCGCCCTGGCTCCTGGGTAAGCAGGAGGCGCTAACGGTTGGCAGAGATGCTGGCTGGGGGTTCCCATGAGGTCAGACATTTGTGAAAGGAAGTAGCATACATGTAATCAGATTAAAGGTCAGAATCTTGCATCTAATTTTTACTTAATTACAAGACTTAGAGCCTAAACTATTGGCTTGTTTTTCACAAGAACTGTGGAGGCAGTGTGTGGAAAGGTTCCATTGGGCTGTTTGCCTTGGTAAATGTGTATTTTAGATTTGAGTGGACTAATATATGTGCATTATGTTTCCAAGCATTGAATACTATTAGAGTTTTTACAAACCATACAGTTTAGGGCACATATTAATTGGAAATAGGACAGTACAGAGCAATGAAAAGCTAGGGAGACAATCAGCAGTGTAGTCAGGAGTGTGGTCCCTCCCTGATCCTGGTTCTGCCATTAACAACCTACCATATAGCTTTTCTGTTCCTTAGATTTTCTATACTAAAATAGTCTCTGCTGGAAAAGTTCAAACTTTGAGGCTGGCTGGTCTCAGGAAGCCAACCCTTATTATTCTGCTGTAGCCAGAGAGGAACTGGCATGGATCACAGCTTGGAAGAATGAATCACAAGATAAACAACTGGGGGCAGATTAGTTAGGGAGCTCATGGTGGTACTATAGGTTGTGAAGGAGTTGTTTTCTTTGTTCAACAAACACTTCCTGAACACCTACTTGCCAGGTACTAGCTAGAGAACCAATAATTAATATAGTTTGATTTTGCCCTTGATTTTGCCCTTGATTTTGGCTAGAGAAACTAGACAGCAGGAGAAATTTGGGGAGCAGGGAGCCAAGTCTAGTCATCTGAAATCACAAATGCAGGCAGGGGAGGGTGCTTGCTGGCATCCTCAGTACAAGAAAATGGGTTCAGTGCCCAGTAATCATGTTATTCAAGCAAAGGCCAAGTCACTGTGTCATCCAAACAAAGCACCTTTGCAGATGTTACAGTTGGCAGACACCAGTTTTCAACACCTAATGGTGGGAGTCACCTACTTGACTCTCCTGTAGGCCCCACAAACAGATACTGACAAGCATAATTTTAATGGAATTTACAAAACAATGATAAGAAAGAAGTGTACTTAATCAGTGAATTTTTAAAAGATGATTATTAACTTTTTTTTCTTTTGGCCAGGGATGCATAAAAAATCCACAGGAATGATAAGGAAACCAGGAAGTGAAGACAAGTTGCCAGGACTCTGGGGCTCTGACCACCTCAAGGAAAGTTCTGGTGATAGTCAGGCAGGACCTCAGAGAGGCTTGGACAAAGCCAGCCCTGAGAATGGCTTGGAAGATGTGGCTATTGATCTTTCCAGTTCTGCCAGGCAGGAAACTAAGAAAACACACCAGGGGGCCAGTGCTCAAGGATGCTCTGACTCCACCCAGCTGGAGGGGCTCCAGCCAGGGAAGATGGGAGACTTATGAGACCTACAGGTCCCACTCACAAAGGCTGAAAGTGTGCTTATTTCTCACTGACATTTTTCAAAAGACAAAAGTGGTCCAAGACAAATACCATTAGTTCAATTTTCTTTTTACGGTGTCAGGATAAAATACAGGACCACTTGTATTTAAGAGGACAAATGGATGATTTAGGGAAAATTCCATTATTTTCTAGAATGGAAACCATTTCTTAAAAGTACTCGAGCTAGTTCATCTGATGTAAAAGTTTGATTGTCTTTTGTGGAACTTGAGCAAGCAGGATTGAAAGTTCAAAAGATAATTTACTGCTTGCTGCACATTATTTGAGATGTTTAGATAAATAGGGTAGGTCCTCCCTATAAATTAGAAAATAATTTTTTTAACTTCCAGAAGAATCAGATGTCTTTACAATGAAGACTACAGAAAAATATGAATGAATTACATAGTATCTTTTTCTTAAACTTGGTGTTGGACATTACAATTTTCATGTTAACCAATAATTTTGTGTTGCAAGTGTCATTTGGTAGGCTATACAATTTGGAAGTTATAAACAACAAAGAAAGCCATTCTCCCCTTCTTCTGAAGTACCTGGGACCATATTTAAATAACTGTTGAATATCTGGAAACAGTTTTCAAAGTTCAGACCAGGCTTCTTGATCTCCTTAAATTTATGTTTAAAAGCACTTTAGTGATTTGGATTTCACGAACATTTCCTTTCCTGTATTTCCTTTGCTACTTATTATTTTAAAATAAACATCGTGTGGTGTGTTTGCTTCTCAAGGTCCTCCTTCCATTTCACGTGTTCATATCTCCACTATCGCTGATCCCTTGATGGGCTGTCTTTCCCCGCTTGTCCCTTTTCAATTTCGTAACAACCGAAGCCTTTGATCCTTTAGATTGCAGCACTTACTCTGGGTTGCTTTGGAAACTACTATGGGGCAGCAGCCATGTCTAATTCACCTTTTGGAGTTCAGAGCCCTAAGAGAGGTTCCTTCTAATTGAACTTCATGAAGAAGGCAGAGCAGGGGAATACATTGTAGAACTGCTGCTTCTGAGGGCTTTCTCTGGTACATGAATCTATCAGGTTGGGTTTGGCACCCTCTTCTCTTCAGAGAGAAAAACAGATTGTCTCTTTTGGTTTGTTTTTGTCATCTTTATGCTAGTTCTATACTATTGTGAAAATTAAATGTCACCAATGGCTTACTTACTGTAGAAACAATAAGCCCTGTCTATTTTTATTAATTCTAGCTAACAGACATCATGACTAAAGTCCCAGACAACCTCTAAGGAGCAGATGGTGAAGGAAACTCTAGAAATTATCTTTCACCTTTGCTGTCTAGAGATCACTGCCCTGGCTCAGAACTCTGTAGCACACTTCTGCCTTCTGGCAGGTTTGCACACATTTCTTTATGTTCTCTCTTCAGATTCTTGCTCCCATTCCTGGTTTTTGGTTTATCCAGAGTTGAGTTCGAGTGAGGGAGCCAGTAACCTGTACATTACATTCATAAAACAAAGTAGTATGCAACTATTGGAAATTATAACAATCAGCCACATTTATTTATGTAGAAATATGTTCACAAAATATAAGTGAGTGAAAAAAAGTTCTTAAATAAAAGAAAAAAGATTTAAGCAGACATATGGGAAGCACCAGAGGTAAATATGTAAAAGCAGAATGAAAATGAAATAAATAACCCTAACTCCTGGTTCTGCACACACACACACACAGAATACCAATAATGGATGGATTTCTAGGCAATATTATAAAGAAAAAGGAGAAAACAAAGTGGCAAAAGAATAGGGTAGAACCACTAATATAGACTTTTTTTTTAAGTTAGGTTCTTGCTGTGTTGTCCAGGCTGGTGTCAAACTGCCGGGCTCAAGCAACCATTCTGCCTTGGCTTCCAGAGTAGCTTGGATTACAGATATATGCCCTCTGTGCTCCCTAAGACTATTTTAAATGTATAAGAAAACACCAGCCGGGCACGGTGGCCCATGCCTGTAATTCCAGCACCTTGGGAGGCTGAGACAGGAGGGTCATAAGTTCAAAGCCAGCCTCAGCAAAAGCGAGGCACTAAGCAACTCAGTGAGACCCTGTCTCTAAATAAAACACAAAATAGGGATGGGGATGTGGCTCAGTGGTTGAGTGCCCCCTGAGTTCAGTCCCCAGTAACAAAAAAGAAAGAAAGAAAGAAAAAAAAAAACATTGTAGGCCCATGCCTACAATCCTAGCTACTTGGGAGGCTGAGGCAGGAGGATTGCAAGTTCGAGGCCATTCTCAGCAACTTAGCAACTTAGCCAGATCCTGCCTCAAAATAAAAATAAATAAATAAAAGGTATGATGTTTTGTTTTGTTTCATTTTTTGAGTATACTCAAAAACCCAGGATAGTGACCCCTGGGTTCAATCCCTAATACTGCAAAAATGCAAAAAACAATAAAACAAAAAAGCCCCACTATTGAACACTAAAATAGTCATTAAAATGCTTTAACAATCTCCTGTATTTCAATCCACAGGCAGTCTATTGAAAAGATAAAATCCACAAATGGATATATTCTTTTGGAAAAATACACATTTCTTACATTGTCTCTATAAAGATCATGGAATATTAAAGATCAATAACCAAGAAAGTCATAAAGACATTTTACCATTTTATGGCCCTGGATCTAGATGGACTTGTATAGGAAGTTTTGAAAGTTAAGGAAAAGATCATTTTTATGTACATAACTTATTCATGAACCTAGAGTGAGACGAATTTCTAATGAAATTCTAACTTATTTCTAACTTATTTAAAACTAATTTCTAACTTATTCCAAAACCCAACAAAAAAAGCACATTTTCTCCATCCAAAACTCTATTCCATTAATGAAAATATAAAATTCTTAAATAGCTATAAATGTTTAGAATTCAACAGTATATTAAAAATTATCTTGGACTACAGAAGATCTACCCCAGGAATGCAAAGATTTAATATTGTGAAAGGAAATTACATTTATTAATTGCTCAAATAGAAAAATAAGCTTATCTTAATAAATGTTAAAAAGCATTATCAATAGAAGAAAAGGAAGAGGGGAGGGGGAAGAGAAACAAGAAAAGTATTCAATAGTAAATCACTATTTCTTTTAAAAATCCTGTAAATATAAAAAGGACTTCCTTTTAAAAAATTTGTTCCTTTTAGTTATACATGACAGTAGAATGTATTTTGACATATTATACATACACAGAGTATAAATTCCCATTCTTGTCATTGTGCATAATGTGGTCATGTATTCATATATGAACAAAGGAAAGTTATGTTCCATTCACTTTATTGTCTCCCATTCTCTCCCACTCCCCCTTGTCCAATCCTGTGCCCCCCCCTCTGTGTGAATCTGCATCCACATATCAGAAAGAACATTTAGCCTTTGACTTTTTGGAATTGGCTTATTTCACTGAGCATGATATTCTCCAGTTCCATCCATTTACTAGCAAATGCCATAATTTCATTCTTCTTTATGGCTGAGTAATATTCTATATGTACCACATTTTTTTATCCATTCATCTGTTGAAGGGCACCAAGGTTGGTTCCATAGTGGTCACATCACTATAGTATGCTGATTTTAAGTCCTTTGGGTATATGCGTAGGAGTGGGATAACTGGGTCAAAAAGTGGTTCCATTCCAAGTTTTCTGAGAAATCTCCATACTGCTTTAGAAGGACCCTTCCTTAAGAGAACTTATTTTAAAATAGTGTCAATATTTTATAATGTGTATACACATACATATATGCAAGTATGGTGCATATTTATGACATAAGAGCATAGTCTTTGAGATGGTTCTGTCATCTTCCAGCTATGTGACCTGGATGAGTTATATGGCCTATCTTATCTAGTCTCTCAGTTTTTCAACTGTAAAATATAGAGAATAATATAACACTCATTTTTATGAAGTTTAAATGAAACTACATGAGTAAAGTACTTGACTCAGTTTCTGTTGTTACAAAAAGCAAAGTAAATATTAACAACTATTATTGCTATAATTATTTCCATTAGTGTCAGGAATCAAATAAACAAACTTGTTACCATTATCATTGTTTAACAATATGGGGCTAAATAAATCATGAACTGATAGCTTGTTGAAATGGTCTACATAAATAACATTTAAGAAGAATTGTAGAAACACAGCAAATGCCACCTTAAGAGTAGGGCCAGCACTGTTAGTTGCCTTCAATTGGTGTTAGAATTCATGGTTGTTATCTACAGAAGAGTTGATCAGATGTGAGTTACTTGACCATGACGATAGCAGGACCTCCAAGGACTGACACTGAATGGCCAAGAACAACTCCCCCATGCCAGTGTTACTAATGTCATGACTCTGTTGGCTTCTGAAACAGAAAGAATTAAGGGGTGGAAAGGAAATTCTGAACTGACCGAGCTGAAATCTGACATGCTTGAACAAAGTGCCAAGTGCCTAAGAAAACCTGGAACTGATTAGCTTAACTTCTGCCACCATGCAAAATGGAGTTTCAATTTTTAGTTGTAGCATAATAAAGAAAATTGCATTTTCCACTTTGAAAAAAAAAAAAGAGTAGGTTCAGGTCAGGTGCAGTGGTGCACGCCTGTAATCATAGTGACTCAGGAGGCTGAGGCAGGAGGATTGCAAGTTTGAGGCCAGCCTCAGAAGCTTAGCAAGGCACTAAGCAACTTAATGAGACCTTGTCTCACAAATTAATTAATTAAATAGGTCCAGGGATGTACCTCAGTTGTAAAGCACCCCTGGTTTAACGTCTAGTACAAAACAAACAAATGAACAAAGGCCAAATGTGTGGGGCCTCTCTTCTCCTGGAGGGGGAGATTTTCAGGAGCTCAGGAACATCATCTGGAACCCAGGTAGTTCTGTCCTTCTGTCTGACATTCCTAGATTTTCCCCCTTCAGTTTGTCCCTGCAAAGTCACTGGATACACCTGAAGGACCAGACATCACAAGAATGACCATATCCTCCAGTTCATTCTCTGAGTAATCCCACCCCAGCAAGCCTCCTCACTCTCCTCATTGGTCAGATCTACGCGTGGTGTTCAGGCTTAAACCAGTTACCAGCCAAGTGAGCAGAATTCCTTGTTTGGCTTAGTCCAATCAAAACTCACTTCTGGGACTGGGTGTGGCCCTGGCCTCCCCCAGGCTCCTGTTGCACAGTAACTAAATATATTTGGGCCCCCTATGGAAAGAGAAAGTGGGAATGACTGCTGACTTGTCACCCAACAGGTTTGTTACATGCTGGAAGTAAAAAAAAGGTATGCTGTATTGACAAAAGAAAAAAGAAACCTGTGCATAAACACTAGAAAATAGATGAAAATCCTTTAAAACATTCTAGAATTTATGTTGGGATAACAAATAAAGGGATATTTTTTGTTTTTGTTTTCATATTTTATGTTTTGAAAAATTAGTAGGTCAAATAATATACTTTTTATTAATTAATTTTATTTTTTAAACAAATGGAGCACAACTTTCCATTTCTCTGGTTGTACATGATACAGAGTCACACTATTCATGCAATCATACCTATATATAGGGGTAATAATGTCTGTCTCATTCCATAATACCCCCCACACCTCCAGCCATTCCCTCCTTTCCATCTGCTAAATCCAAAGTTCCTCCATTTTTCCCTTGCTGCTCCCTCATTATGGATCAACATTCATTTATCAGAGAAAACATTTGGCCTTTGGTTTTTGGGGATTAGATTACTTCACTTAGCATGATATTCTCCAGCTCCATCCATTTACCCATAAATGCCATGATTTCATTCCTCTTTAAGGCTGAGTAATATTCCACAGTTTCTTTATCCATTTACCTGTTGAACAGCATCTAGGCTGTTTCCACAGTTTAGCTATTGTAAATTGAGCTGCTACAAACATTGAGATAGCAGCATTGCTGTAACAATCTTAATATTATTTAAATATTAATACTACTTTCTCAATTAGGATCAAGTTCACAAATGATCAAAAATAAAAAAGCTTTTATAAGTACAGTGTGCTGGAATGTGGGGTGTAGCTCATGAGTGATGTGGGCCAGGGCAAGACCCTGGTGTTGGGCAGGGTGAGGTTGTATGTGTTTGTGTGTGGTGGGGGACAGTGTGAAATCTTTTCAGATAAAATCTCTGTACTTCATCTGTGTCTCCTACTTGGTTCTCACAGTGCCACTTTGTTAAAGAAGCAAGTAACATTTTACACATGGTTGAACAGGTCAAAGTGGACTCTGACCATAGGCTAACAGTAGCACTGAATTTTTTCCAGTTTTCAAAATTGTGTGTCAGCTGAAATATGACTGTCAAAGTCTGAAAGAAGATTTTAAAAATTTTCAATTTTACTAATAAAGCCAATTTGGAAAGATTCCTAGAGGAACCAGTGTTATCATTCCCAGCTGCCCTTTAGTAACTCAAGGCAGCTATCAGTGCTGGAGGGACATTGATAAATGGAGATATTTTCAGAAATGACAGAGCAACAAGTTATAGGAGTCAACACTTTTTCCTTACATTTTTAGCAGTACAAATACAACAAATTAAAACCTTAATTATTTTCTGTGTGATCTCTTGCAGTTCTCACACTGGATGAGAAACTGGGATGCAGAAAAATGAAGTGAACTTGCTTAGTTGATGGTCAAATATATCAGAACCTCAAAGAAGAGTTAAAATGCTTTTGAAGAACAAGGTGGGTGACTTGGCTGATCGCATATCATTGTTTTGATAAAGCTGCAGTGGTTAAGGCTGTATAGTATTGGCTCTGGGGAAACATACAGACCAACACATCATAATAAAGAGCAGGGATCACACATGCATGATGAACCCAGAGGTGGAAGGTCTGGTCACTGAGGGAAGCCTGACTTTTTGGTAAATTATTAGGACAATTGTTCATCCACATAGGGAAAACCAAAATTGAATATCTACCTCATATCTTAGAGTAAAACATTTCCAGGTGGTTTAAAGACCTAAGTGTGAAAGGCAAAACTATAAAGCTTTTTGATATTTTGGTTTAGATGACACTTTTGTTATCCCAAAACTGCAGCTTAAAACAATCTTCTATTTTGCTTACAAATTTGTGGGTCTGTTTCAGCTGGATTCACTAAACCACAGCCTCTCTCTCCTTTTCTTTCTCTCTCTCCCTCTTCCTGTTCACAGTCAATGTTCCCTCTTTGTATCCTTGAGTTCTGCATCTGTGGATTCTATCAACCATGGATTGAAAAAATTTTAAAAACTGCATCTGTAACTGAACATGTACACATTTTTTCCTCATCATAATTTCCTGAACAATACAGTAGAATATTAGGTGTTAGAAGTAATTTAGAGATGATTGAAAGTATATGGGAGGCTTGCATAGGTTAAATGCAGATATTATATCAATTCATATAAGTAACTTGAACATCTGTGGATTGTAGTATCCTTGGCAGCCCTGGGGCCAATCTCCCATGGATATGAAGGGTTGACTATGTATACAATTATGTGTGTGTGTGTGTGTGTGTGTGTGTGTATACACACATAATCTAGCCCTTTATCTCATAATGTTGTGTGTATCTCCTAACAATAAGGAAATTCTATTATATTATTTAACATCTTTGGAAAATGCTAAAAATTAAATATAATAATACTTTAAGTCTCAATACAACATTTTTTCTCTCCCTCCCTCCCTCTCTCCCTCCCTCCCTCCCTCCCTCCCTCCCTCCCTCCCTTCCTTCCTTCCTTCC
>PVHX01029123.1:0-17297 GCA_004024805.1 Geosciurus inauris
GGGATGATGAACATTTCTTCATATATATATTTATTGATTGTATATCTTCTTCTGAGAGGTTTCTATTCAGCTCCTTAGCCCATTTATTGATTGGGTTGTTTGTTTTTTTGGTGTTAAGTTTTTTGAGTTCTTTATGTATCCTGGAGATCAGTGCTCTATCTGATGTACATGTGGCAAAAATTTGCTCCCAGAATGTAGGCTCTCTGTTCACCTCATTGATACTTTCTTTTGCTGAGAAGAAGCTTTTTAGTTTAAGTTCATCCCATTTATTGATTCTTGCTTTTATTTCTTGTGCTATAGGAGTTTTGTTAAGGAATTCGGGGCCTCATCCAACATGATGGAGATTTGGGCCTACTTTCTCCTCAATTAGACACAGGGTCTCTGGTCTAATTCCTAAGTCTTTGACCCACTTTGAGTCGAGTTTTGTGCATGGTGAGAGATAGGGGTTAAGTTTCATTTTGCTGCCAATGGATTTCCAGTTTTCCCAGCACCATTTGTTGAAGAGGCTATCTTTGCTCCAATGAATGTTTTTGGCACCTTTGTCTAGTATGAGATAGTTGTATTTATGTGCATTACTCTCTGTGTCTTCTATTCTGTACCATTGGTCTACATGTCTGTTTTGGTGCCAGTACCATGCCGTTTTTGTTACTATTGCTTTGTAGTAAAGTTTAAGGTCTGGTATTGTGATGCCTTCTGCTTCACTCTTCTTGCTCAGGATAGCTTTGGCTATTCTGGGTCTCTTATTTTTCCAAATGAATTTCATGATTGCCTTTTCTTTCTATTTCTATAAGAAAGGACTCTGGGATTTTAATTGGGATTGCATTGAATCTGTATAACACTTTGGGTAGTATGGCCATTTTAATTATATTGATTCTGCCTATCCAGGAACATGGGAGTCTTTCCATCTTCTAAGATGTTCTTCGATTTCTTTCTTTAGTGTCTTGTAATTTTCGTTGTAGAAGTCTTTCACCTCTTCTGGTAGATTGATTCCCAGGGACTTTATTTTTTGGGGGGCTATTGCAAATGAAGTGGTTTTTCTGAATTCTTTTTCAGAGGACTCATTGCTGATGTATAGAAATGCATTTGATTTATGGATATTTATTTTATATCCTGCAACTTTGCTGAATTCATTTATCAGATCTAGAAGTTTTCTGGTGGAGCTTTTTGGGTCCTCTAAGTATAAGATCATGTCGTCTGCAAATAATGATAGTTTGACTTCTTCTTTTCCTATTCGTATCCATTTAATTTCCTTCATCTGTCTGATTGCTCTGGTTAGAGTTTCAAGGACTATATTGAATAAGAGTGGTGAGAGAGGTCATCTCTGTCTTGTTCCCGTTTTTAGAGGGAATGCTTCCAATTTTTCTCCATTTAGGATGAAGTTGGCCTTTGGCTGAGCATATATATTGCTTTAACCATGTTGAGGTATGTTCCTGCTATCCCTAGTTTCTCTAGTGTTTTGAACATGAAAAGGTGCTGTATTTTGTCTAATGCTTTCTCTGCATCAATTGATAGAATCATGTGATTCTTACCTTTAAGTCTATTTATGTGATGGATTACGTGTATTGATTTCCATATGTTGAACCAACCTTGCATCCCTGGAATGAACCCCAATTGATTATGGTGTACTATTTTTTTAATGTGCTTTTGTATGCAATTTGTCAAAATTTTATTGAGAATTTTTGCATCTATATTCATCAGGAATATTGGTCTGAAGTTTTCCTTTTTTGATGTGTCTCTGTCTGGTTTTGGAATCAAGGTGATACTAGCCTCATAGAATGAGTTTGGAAGGGTTCCTTCCCTTTCTATTTCGTGGAATAATTTGAGGAGTATTGGAGTTAATTCTTCTTTGTAGGTCTTGTAGAACTCGGCTGAGAATTCATCGGTCCAGGGCTTTTTTTGGTTGGAAGGCTCTTGATGGCCTCTTCTATTTCCTTTCATGTAATTGATCTGTTTAAGTCATGAATGACCTCCTGGTTCAGTTTGGGTAGGTCATATGTGTCTAGGAATTTGTCGGTGTCTTCAGGGTTTTCTATTTTACTGGAATATAAGTTTTCAAAATAGTTTCTGATTATCCTCTGTATTTCAGCAGGATCTGTCATGATGTTTCCTTTTTTCATTACAAATTTTGGTAATTTGGGTTTTCTCTCTCCTTTTTGTTAGGGTGGCTAAGGGTTTGTTGATTTTATTTATTTTTTTGAAGAACCAGCTTTTTGTTTTATCAATTTTTTGGATTGTTTCCTGAGTTTCAATTTCATTAATTTCAGCTCTAATTCTAATCATTTCCTGTATTATACTTCTTTTGGTGTTGCTTTGTTCTTCTTTTTCTAGGGCTTTAAGTTGTAGTGTCAACTCATTTATTTGCTGATTTCTAGCTCTTTGAATATATGAGCTTATTGCAATGAACTTTCCTCTTAGCACTGCCTTCATAGTGTCCCAGAGATTTAGGTATGTTGTATCAGAGTTCTCATTTACCTCCAAGAATTTTTTAATCTCTTCCCTGATGTCTTCAGTTACCCATGCATTGTTCAATAGCAAATTATTGAGTCTCCAGGTGTTATAGTGGCTTCTTTTTTTAAGCTATCATTGATTTCAAGTTTCAGTCCATTATGGTCAGATAGAATGCAGGGTAGTATATCTATTTTTTTATTTACTAAGACTTGTTTTGTGGCATAGCATATGATCTATTTTGTAAGAGGAACCATACGCTGCTGAGAAAAACGTGTATTTGCTTTTTGAAGGATGGAATATTCTATATATATCTATTAAGTCTAGATCATTGATTGTTCTATTAAGTCTTGTAGATTCTTTGTTTAGTTGTAGTTTAGAAGATCTGTCCAGTGGTGAGAGAGTTGTGTTAAAGTCCCCCAGCACTATTGTGTTGGGATCTATTTGGTTTTTGAATTTGAGAAGGGTTTATTTGACAAACATGGCTGCCCCATTGTTTGGGGCATATATATTTAAGATTGCTATGTCTTGTTGATGTATGATTCCCTTAAGCCGTATGAAATGGCCTTCTTTATTCTTTTTCACTAATTTTGGTTTGAAGTATACTTTATCTGAGACAAGGATGAAAACTCCTGCTTGTTTACATGGTCCACGTGAGTGATAAATTTTTTCCATCCTTTCACCTTCAATCTGTGAGAATCTCTTTCCATGAGATGAGTCTCTTGGAGGCAGCATATTGTTGGGTCTTTTTTTAAAATCCACTCTGCCAGTTTGTGTCTATTAATTGCTGAGTTTAGGCCATTGACATTCAATGTTACTATGGAGACATAGTTTGTATTTCCAGACATTTTGGTTTATTATCAGTTTTTAACTTGACTTGGTTTCTCTTTTGGTTAGCCTTTAGTGTAGCTCCTCCCTCTGTAGGTTTTCATTGTTGGTTAGCATTTCCTCCTCATGGAATATTTTACCAAGAAAGTTCTGTAGTGCCAGCTTTCTTGCTGTGAATTCTTTTAGTTTTTGTTTATCTTGGAAGGTTTTTATTTAATCATCAAATCTAAAACTTAATTTTGCTGGATATAAGATTCTTGGTTGGCAACCACTGTCTTTTAGTGCTTGATATATGCTTTGCCATGATCTTCTTCCTCTTGGAGTCTGGGTTGAGAAGTCTGCAGTGATCCTAATTGGCTTCCCTCTATATGTAATCTGTTTTCTTTCTCTTTTGGCTTTTAGGATTCTCTCCTTGATCTGAATGTTAGGCATTTTCGTTATGATGTGTCTTGGTGTAGTTCTCCTCTTGAATTTGATTATCCAATTCATATTGGACAGTTTTCTGATATTATTTCATTGAATAGGTTGTTCATTCCTTTTGTTTGGAATTCTATGCCTTCCTCTATCCCAAAAATTCTTAAGTTTGATCTTTTAATGTGATCCCATAGGGCTTGGATGTTTTGTTCATGGCTTCTTACCATCTTCACTGTGTGGTCAACTCTGTTCTCAAGGTTAAATATTTTATCTTCATTGTCTGAGGTTCTGTCTTCCAAGTGGTCTAATCTGTTGGTGATGCTCTCCATTGAGTTTTTGATTAGGTTTATTGTTTCTTTCATTTCAAGGATTTCTGTTTGGTTTATTTTCAGATTCTCTATATCCTCATTGAAGTGACCTTTTACTTCCTGTATTTGCCTATGCATCTCTTTATTGAAGTGAGCTTTTACTTCCTGTATTTGCTTGTGTATCTCTTTATCAAAATGGCCCTTTGCTGACTGGGCTTGCTCTCTTATATCATTCTTTAGTTCACAGAACATTTTAATTATGTACATCCTGAATTCATGTTCTGTCATTTCTTCTGCTGTACTGACCATGGATTCTAATATTGAAGTATTTTGATTTGTTTGAATCATTTTCTTCCCTTGTTTTTTCACGATGTTTGTGTGTCTTTCTTTCTCTGTTGATCCAAGTTGTTATAGTTTTACACCTATATGAGTATAGATTCCCTGCAGGATTTCAATACAACTCTTTTATAGGGAGGATCAATATTGGTTGATCACAATACAAGGAATATATAGATTCAAACCAAGTAGCTCCTAACAGCTCCCAAATACATTTACAGATTAGTCATGATATACAGCAATTATGAGTTCTTTTACAATCTACTATGTAGCCAATAAATTTGCACAAGGGTCTATAGTTCCTATTGGTGGGCTAGGGACAGTGGAGGGTGGGGTGTAGGTTTGAGTACTGGGGTAGTAGGAAGTGAGGATATGGTTATTAGATCTTAGAAAGCATGAAAAAGGAATCCAAGAGAGGCTGGCTATTACTAGAGAGGGTGACAGTAAGTTGGGGAAGACTGGTAAGGAGGAAGAGATGTAGGGTACAGCAAGAAGTGATAACAAGAAAAATAAAACATATGTAAGTGGGAGAAAGAGGACTATCTATTACCCCTCCAGTATTTGGTTCAGAAATCCCAATCTACTATATCCCACTGTAAAACAAATCTTTGGATTCACAACTGTTGAGGATTAGAGGGTAGGAAAAGAGTAGGGAAGAACCAAGGGGAGGATAGAGAAAGAAAGGACAGAACAGGGAAATAAAGCAAAAAGATCAAACAATAGAAATATTAGGAGAAAAAGATAAAGGATAAAATGAAAAGTGAGAGTAGAAGAGAGTAGAAGAAAAAAAGGGAAGAAGGAAAAAGAGAAAAACAAACAAACAAAAGAAACAAAAACCCAAACAAAACAAAACAAAACAAAACAATAAACAAACAAAAATAAACAACAAACAAACAATATTAAAAAAACAAAGAGTCTCAAAGTGAATAGACAGGTATGTTTCCTTTCACTTCCAGTAGGTGGCATTGTTTGTTGCTTGCTGGACTTACTCGGCTGGTGTTTTGGGTGTGGGTTTCACAATCTGGTGAATTTCTGGTTCGCTGGCAAAGACTTGCGTCAAAGATTATACAGAGTTGCTTTCCAATGTCCCCCTTAGACTAGGCTCTCCAGAGGCTTGGGGTAGCAGTCTCCAATCTCCTGTTGTCTGGGCCCCTGTGGAAGTTCCTTTTAGCAGATCTGTGCCCTCCGCTGCTTTGTTCCTCAGGCACTCTGGAAAGGAACTGGGGTAGACCCAAGCCGCCTTTGTGGAGCTGCCTTCACTGGCATCTGTGGCAGTCTCCTACCCTGAATTTGCGCTCCCCAGAGGCTGGCGGCTGGGGCCATGGGTCCATGCGAGCTTGCGATCCTGTGTGGTTGGGTGGGCTCTGGAGCCAGGTTTCTCAAGTAGACGCAGCCCCCGCCAGAGGTGAGCCCTGAGTTGGATCTCTGATCGGAGCCAAGCCGAGCTGTGCCGCTGTAGTTGCACCGCCTGCGGCCACGCAGCACTCAACCACTTTCAGCCACTGCTGCTGGAGTCACACTGTGGCAATATCTGCTTGCCCTGCTTACACGTGAGAGTGAAATTTCCTGTGGGCGTGGCTGTAGGGTGCTGCACAAAAGCTGGGTGGAAGAAGCTTGTACCGCAAATTTTGATCTTTTGTTTGGCGAGACTGGCCACTGTGTCCATCTAAGCCGCCATCTTCAGATTTCCTCCTTTTTGAAGATGTAATAATGTTTCATTGCATACAAATACCTTGTTTCTCTTCATCCATTCATTTATAATATTTAAATGGCTTCCATTGTCTTGGCTATTTATAATAATGCTGACATAAGAATGGGAATATAAATACCTATTTGACATCCTGATTTAAATTCCTCTGGATATACATGCAAAAGCGGGAGAGCTTGTCTTTTAATCAAGAAATTGGTTTCCTATTTAATTGTAGTGTTTTCTTATATATTAAATGAATCCTTCTCAATATATGGTGTGCAAATATTTTCTTTTGTATGTTGCTTTCTCAAATTTTATTTTGCATGCTGCAAATTTTCTACTTTTTTTCTTTTGTTCCCTATTTTATTTTTTCAATAAAATAGCTTTAAATTACAATTTTCACCTTTATTCCATTTTTTGCTTCACTGAGGATGAATTTAACTTTCTATTAAATCTTTCAACTCAATCATTATGGACTTCAGCTCTAGAATTTCTGTGTGTTTACTTCTCATCATTTCTATCTGTGTATCATACTTATTTTGCTCATATGCTATTTTCCTGGTTTTATTATTATTACCTGTTTCTTTCTATATTCTACTTTGTAACTGAGCTTCTTTAACATGTTTATTTCAGTTCTTTGGATCTCTATTTCTTTAGGATCAGTTACTGAAGTTTTATTCTCCATCTTTGGCAGTGTCATGTTTTTCTGATTCTTTGTGATCTTTATCACTTTGTGTTGATGTTTGTGCATTTGAACTTTCTCTCACCTCTTCAAGGATTGAGAAACTAACTTTGTCAGAAAAATCCTTTCAATTCCCAGACCAACCCCAGGTCTGAATGTAGGGATCAAATCAGTATGTGGTGTGAAAATGGTGAATAGACTATGACAGAAACTCTTTTATAAAATCATACTGTTTAACTGAGATTTTCCAAATATAAAAACTATGTCACAACAGATGTTGATAAGCAAATTAATTGAGTTATCATTTTTAGTCCTGTCTATGCACCAAGTAATGTGCTAAAATTTTAACCCTATTAAAGCATTTAACTCTCAAAATTCTACTAAAGCAAATAATGTCATTATTACTCCTAGAATTCAGTTTAAGAGTTAATGTTTTTAAGAGTGGAGACTTATTCAAGAGCATGTGGTGACTAAAATGACCAAGGTGGATAATAATGTGGAATAACATTTTAAAATGAAAATAAAAGCTTCTATGCATTTGAAAACCAAAATGGTTTGGGTTTTACACAAGAAACAATGAATAGATAACTTCCATTAGAGCAAAGCTAAATGCCAGTTCTTAATGATGAAATGTATATTTTTTTACTCCAAAAGGAAACAGAGATAACTGTTGACAGATAAGAAAGTGAAATGAGTTTTTAATAATATATTTGAAAATTGATTGATAAACTATTTATACTATAGATTATTGTTATGTTTGTAGGCTACTCACTCAGAATTTAGTGGACATAAATAGCTTTGGACCTCATGTTTTAGCAAGGCATTGAGTTTTATCCATTATGTTACCTAGATCCCAGCTTGTGATGCTCGGAATACTATTTCCAATATCCATAAGGGATGGTATGCCTGCTTATAAAATTGCTTCTGTGATTTCTGTCTCTCAGATCCAGATTTAACAGCTCTAAAAAGGAATCTACATCATGCTGAAGTGAGTCAGAATGATACAAACTTCACCTATAATGAGAGAGTCACACAGACACCTTAATTTCCAAGCATATTTTGGTGCAATTTCTGCATCAACTATAGTTTTTTCCACTAATAGGAAGAATGTAACATCATGACCTGATCTTTGTAACAAAGTAATATCAACCTCCACCTCCCCCTTCTCAATTAGTTTTCTGGGCTTTAACAAACACAAGGAATCTGAGCAACTTCCTTTGGCTACATATATACTTTTTGAAAAATGAGTTCATAAATTCTCCCTAGTAATCTTGAACAAGGTTCCCTCTGCTAGTTTACTCTTTTTTGACTAAAACAGAGTCACAAAACAGCCCAGCTTCTTTACAAAAACCTCTCACTGGAGCACACAATAGCACTTATGAAAAGTTTTGTAATAAATCAGAAATAGTACTGGTGTCTGTGTCTATGAACTTACTTAAACCTTCAAGAATGTATGCTGTCCAAATTTTCATAGTGGTAAAAAGGGTTAGGAAAACAATGAGGTAAATTAAGATAAAATGTTGAAGCAGATTTAAAAAATAATCACAACAATTAATGAAAGTGCTAATGAAACATTGTGGGCCACAAAGTTAGAAAGTGGATAAAATTCAAGAATTATTTTCTCTTAAGTCATTACTGAATCAACAAAACAGGCCCCTGGAGAACTGTTAAAGTTTAGAATCTGTGTTAGAAAGCTTACATAATCACATTCTCATGTAAGAGCTATTTATTTGGAAACATACTGTCAATGATATATTATTTCTCTCTCTTCATGTGTCTTTAGGCACAGGCCACATTATATCATTATACCAGCACCAAAGACATCAAAGCCTGGTCTTCCCATTTTTCTATTAAAATATTTATGCAACTATAAATTAATATCAATGTTTTAAAGTAATATAGACTTTGAGTATTGATAAATACATGAAACTTAGACTTAAGACCAGAAATCAGAACAAATGTCCACTAATTAAAGCTCAAATGAAGTACTTAGATAACATGGCATGGCAAGTTAGAGCAAAGACAATAAAAGATCTTGGTCTAACTGATGCCCCACAGACACTTTTGTCACAGCATAAAATCATTTAAACCAAGGGAAGATAAATCTCTGCCCCAACATTTAAAAAACAGGGCCATAACAAATTCATCACCCTACCCTTTGTTGAAACTCATGAGTACAATTGCCTAAAATACAATAAACAAAGAGATAAAAATGGATTGAATGGCTTGTTATTGTTTAAAACAATGGATCTAAAGAGAAATTCTGTAGGAATGGAGTGTCTCTTTCTAGCAATAAAGAAACTCGTACTTGATTATGTACATTAATATAAATTCTCTATTAAAACAAGTAAATTTGTACATATTTAAAGAGCAAAATTGCTAGAAGAAATAAATATTAACCTTTATTCCTTTCATAAAACACAATTGTAAAATAATTGCTCTGTGTATCTATCATTCTGGAGTAAGTTTCTCAAACTATCCTTTTGAATGCAAATAATGCCCAAACTTGACTGGCCATGATAAATACTCTTTCTGATGAATTTAGATTAATATAAAGAAATAAAAATGCTTTGCTAGTTAATTTAGAAAAGGAAAAAAAAACATAGCTAAAATTTTCCTCAACAGATAATTCTAAATGGAAGTATTTTAAATATTTAATAATCACATAAATATAAAATATTTTTATTAACAAATAAAACCCACTATTATATAAAAGAATTACATTGTATTTCTAAAAATGTATTGTTTCACAATAAGGAAACAATAAATATTAGTTATTTTTTTAATTTAAAGCATTTTTATTGTTTACCAACTTAATATTCTAGAATTAATTTATTTAAAATAAGATATAACACTTCTAAACATGTTTTCAATTGTACTTAAAAAGGTAAACTATCATATATTTTAATGTGACAATTAGCATATCTATATTTTCTTTGCTTCTTTTTATTTATATATGACAGTAGAATCTATTTTGATTAAATAGCTTGGAATATATCTTCTAATAAGGACTCCCTTCTTGTGGATGTAAACAATGGTAGTATTCACTGTGTTGTATTCATATATGTACATAGAAAAATTATGTCAGATTATTTCCATGTCTTTCTTTTTCCTCTTCCCCTTCCCTTTCCCATAATTAGCCTTTGTCTAATATACTAAACTTATATTCTCCCCCTGCACCTATTGTTGCTTGGCTTATACGTATCCGCAAAAACATTTGACCTTTGGTTCTAGGTGATTGGCTTATGTCACTTACATGGTGTCTCCAGATTCATCCATTTACCTGCATATGTCACAAAGTCATTCTTACTGGCTGAGTGATATATATATACATATATATACATATATATATATACACATACACACATATATATATATATACACATACACATGCACACATATATATACACATATACATATACACATATATAAATAAATACATAAATGTATAATATAATATGTATTATTATATATATAATCTGTGGAAGGGTACCAAAGTTGTCTCCATAGCTTAACTATGATGATATAATGAATTGTGCTGTTATAAACATTGATGTGACTGCATCCCTGTAGTATGATGATTTCAAATCCTTTGGGTACATACTGAGGAATAGGATGGCTGAGTCAAATGGTGGTCCATTTTGAGTTTTTTGAGGAATCTCTATACTTCTTTCCACAGTGGTTGCACAATTTAAAATCCCACCAACAATAAATGAGTGCACCTTTTTCTCCACTTCCTCAATTTTCTCATTACTTGTATTCTTGATAATTGCCTTTATGGCTAGAATGAGATGAAATCTCAGCATAGTTTTAATTTGCAGTTCTCTAATTGCTAGAGATACTGAACATTTTTTCATATATTTGTTGATCATTCACGTATCTTCGTTTGAGAAGCATCTCTTTATTTACTTTGGCCATTTATTGCTTATTTTGGGGGGACTTATTTTAGAGTCTTGTTTATTTCCTGAATATTAGTGCCCTATATGAGAAAGTGGCAAAGATTTTCTCCTATTCTATAGGCTCTCTCTTCACACTCTTGATCGTTTCTTTCCTCTGAAGATTTTGAACTTGATGCTGTCCTATTTCTTGATTTTTATATTTTACTTTTGTAAGTTAATAATTAGTCTTGTTGAAGAAGTCAGTTGCTGGGATGATATGTTAGAGTGTTGGACCTACATTTTCTTCTATTAGGCACAGAGTTTCTGATCCACTTTGAGTTAGTTGAGTTTTGTGCAGGGTCAAAAATAGGTATTAAATTTAATTCTACTATCTATGGATTTCCAGTTCTCCCAGCACCATTTTTTGAAGAGGCTATCTTTTCTCCAAAGTATGTTTATGATGACTTTGTCTAATATGAGATAACTGTGTTTACATGAGTTTGTCTCTGCGTCTTCTATTCTGTACCATTGGTTTGCATGTCTGTTTTGGTGCCAATATCATGTCATTTTTGTTACTATCTCTGGTATAATTTAAGGTCTGGTATCATGATGCCTCCTGCTTTGCTTTTCTTGATGAGGATTACTTTCGCTATTCTGGGCCTTTTATTTTTCCAAGTGAATTTCATGATTGCTTTTTCTATTTTTATAAAGAATATCATTGTAATTTTGATGGGAATTACATTGAATTTTTGTAGTGCTTTTGGTAATGTGGTCATTTTGACAAAATTAATTCTGCCTATCCAAAATCATGGAAATTTTCCAACTTCTAAGATTTTCCTCTCTTTTATTCTTTAGCATTTTGTACTATTTGTTGTAGAAGTCACTCAACTATTTTGTTAGATTGATTGCCAGATTTTTATTTGAGGTTATTTTGAATGGAATCATTTTCCTATCATCTCTTCTAGCAGAATCATCATTAGAGTAAAGTAATTTTATTGATTTTGTATTCTGCTACTTTGCTGAATTTATTTATGAGGTCTAAAATTTTTCTTGTGGAGTTTTTCAAATGGAAAAGAAACAAAGTAACACTATTTTGTTCTGACCTGAGTCCACTGTATGCTTGCTTTAAATGGTTTCTTTTCAGCCTCCTGACTGCTGTATCTATGATGACAGTACAGTAGGACCTTCCAACATCCCTGACTATGACACTTATGTATAACAAAGTAACTCTGAAATGTGTAATCAAAACAATTCTCTCATGTAATCAAAATATCTATTTCAACAGGTTCTTTCTGACCTACATGTGCCTTAATTGCTCTTGTGGTTTTTGCCTTTATAAACTCTATACTTCCAAAATTCAGGTGATGGGGAGTTCTTTGAGGCATTAACCTGCTCCCAACCACTTGTCTGGCATGCTCATTAAAAGAACATTTTTTTTCTCCCTTTCAATTTGGCTCAATAACACTAGGAATTTGATAGTGTGATTCTCATGCACTCTATAACATTTTCAGGTATTCTAAATATAGGACCATGTCATCAGTAAACAAAAATGATTTTAGCACTTCTTTTTATATTTGAATGCCTTTAATTTTTTTTCCTAATTGCTCTGGCTAGAGTTTCAAGGACTATGTTGAAGACAATTGGTGAATGAGGGCATACCTGCTTGTTTCTGTTCTTATAGGTAATTTTTTTCAATTTTTCTCCATTTACAATAATATTGGCCTTGAGTTTGTAATACATAGTTGTACAATGTTGATGTATGTTCCTTCTATCTCTAATTTTTCTAGTGTACTAAACATGAATGGATACTCTATTTTGTTAAATGCTTTTTCTGCATCTAATGAGATATTTCTGACTCCTGTCTTTAAGTCTACTTATATGACAAATTACAGTTTTGATTTCTGAATCTAGAACCAACTTTTGAGCATGGTGCACCATCTTCTTAGTGTTTTGTATGCAATTATTGAGAAGTTTTGCATCTATTTTTATTAAATATATTGGCTTGAAGTTTTCTTTCCTTGACATGTCTTTGTCTGGTTTTGGTTTGAGGGCAACATTGGCTTCATAGAATGAATTTGGAAGAGTTTCTTCCTTTTTTATCTTCTGGAATTATTTGAGAAGGAGTGGTATTAGTTATTGTTTTAAGGTCTGGTAGAACTCAGCTGAGAATCCATCCTTTCCTGGGTTTCTCTGTAGGTTTTCTCATCCTGTAGGCTTCTATGACTTCTTCAGTTTCATTACTTTAAATCAATCTTCTTAAATTTAAGATTCGTTTGGAGAGTTGAAGGCTCTGAAAAACTAAGGTACTGTATTATGAAATGCCTAACATACAGAAAAAAAGGTGCAATGGTGAGGCACTAAGCAGCTCAGTGAGACCCTGTCTCTACATAAAACACAAAATAGGGCTGGGGATGTGGCTCAGTGGTCGAGTGCCCCTGAGTTCAATCTCCAGTACCAAAAAGAGAGAGAGAGAGAGAGAGAGAGAGAGAGAGAGAGAATCTAATTAAACTTAAAAGCTAAAAATTGGTCAAAATGTCTGTAAATAAAAATTCTCTCTCTCCTTTTACTATCCCTTCATCTTCCCTTCAAAATTAATATATAATTTGGGGGGAGAAAAAATAGAAGTAAATAATTAAAGGAAGAATAAAAGAGAGAGCAAAAGAATTTGGCTGTAAGCAAAAAAGAAATGAGAGAAAGAGAAACAAGTAAAGAATAGTGAAGAAAATAATACAAAACAAAACCAAAATATACTAATCAAAAATCTTGACTCTCAAAAGACAGAGCAAGGAAAAATAACTACCTTTGTTCCATGCCAGAGTTTCTGCCAATCATTGGGAGCACAGGCCAAGGCTCAGGACCACCTTCAGGAACCAAAGTGGGAGCCCAGCCAAGGTCAGACCTGAGACTGCTAGCTGAGCTGCCAATCACAGGGGAAACCAGACCCAGGGGAAGGACTGCCTATGAGAAACCCTGTGGGAGACCTGGCCTAAGTGAGGCCTGGGCTGCCCCCAGTTCCAAGCCAGAGTTGATGTCCACTAGCAAGAGCACAGGCCAGGGCCCAGGACCACCTTTGGGGACAGCTGCAGGAGCCCAGCTAAGGCCACTCCCACTGCCTTCTTCAGTTACCTCCACTACCACAGCCACTATCTTTAGTGGTAGTAATGTCCATCTGGGGACACAGGCTGGGGACTGGAAGTAAACTCCAAAGTGAGAGATACAGGTAATCTGTAGTGTCACTACAAGATTAGAGGATAGAAACTGAAATACCTCAGATCAGCATTGCAAGAAAGGAAGATACATCATCAAACATGAAAAAGCAAAAGAAGAAAGTACCCCAAATAAACCTAGATACTACAATAATAGAATTTTTGATAGCAAAGTTGATAAAATGTCAGAGAAGAAATTCAGAATGTACATAATTAAAATGATCTGTGAATTACAGAATGACTTAAGCAAACAAATACAGGCAAAAATTGATCACTCCAACAAAGAAATAAGAGAGCAAATAAAGGCAACCATTGATCACACCAACAAAGAGATAAGGAAAGAAATACAGGTAGTAAAAAATTATTTTAAAAAAGAGCTAGAGATCGTGAAAAAAATCAGAAATTCTTGAAATAAAGGAAAGAGTAAACCAAATAAAAAACTCAATAGAAAGCATCACCAGAAGACTAGATAGAAGAAAAAGACAGAACCTCGGATAATGAAGGCACAATATACAATCTTAAAAATAAAACTGACCACACAGTAAAAATGGTAAGAAATCATGAACAGAACATACAAGAATTATGGGATAGCATCAAAAGACCAATCAAAGATTTATTGGAATAGAAGAAGGCACAGAATTTCAAACCAAAGGAATGCATATTCTCTTCAATGAAATAATATTAGAAAATTTCCCAAACATGAAAAATGAATTGGAAAATCAAATACAAAAAGCTTATAGGACACCAAATGTACAAAATTACAACAGATCTACACCAAGTCACATTATAATGAAAATGTCCAGCACACAGAATAAGGATAGAATTTTAAAGGCCACAAGAGAGAAGAATCAGAATACATATAGGGAGGGCTGGGATTGTAGCTCAGTGGTAGAGCGCTTGCCTTGCATGCATGAAGCCCTGGGTTTGATCCTCAGTACCACATACAAAGCAATAAAATAAAGACATTGTGTCCATCTACAATTAAATATATATATAAAAGAATACATATAGGGAGAGACCAATTCAGATCTCAGCAGATTTTTCAGCCCAGAACCTACAAGCCAGGAGATCATGGAACAACTTATATCAAGCTCTGAAAGAAAATGCATGCCAACCAAGAATCTTATATCCAGCAAAATTGAGCTTCAGATTTGTTGATGAAATAAAAAAGCTTACATTATAACAAAAGTTAAAAGAAATTACAGCAAGAAAGTCTACACTACACAGTATTCTTGGCAAAATAATCCACGAGGCAAAAATGATAACCAACAATGAAAATTTGCAAAGAGAGAGACTACACTAAAGGGGGGAGCAATCAATGGAGAAACCAAGTCAAGTTAAAAACCAAAAATAAGACAAAGGAGCTGGGATTATAAATCATATTTCAATAATAAACCTGAATGTGAATGGCCTAAACTCATCAATTAAAAGACATAGACTGACAGACTGAATTAAAAAAAAAAGACCCAAGATTATGCTATCTCCAAGGGACTTATCTCACAGGAAAAGACATCCACAGACTGAAAGTGAAAGGGGTGGGGGGGAAACATATCACTCACATGCACCACATAAACAGGAGTTTCCATCCTCATATCAGATAATGTGGACTTCAAACCAAAGTTAGTGAAAAGGGATAAAGAAGGACATTTTATACTTCTTAAGGAAATCATACATCAACAAGACATAACAATCATATATATCTATGCCCCAAACAATGAGGCATCTACATATTTCAAACAAACCCTTCTCAACTACAAGAATCAAATAGACCACAACACAATAATACTGGGTGACATTAACCCAGCTCTCTCATCACTGACAGATATTCCAAACAAAAACTAAACAAAGAAACCATAGAACTCAGTGAAACAATCAATAATTTAGACTTAACAAACATATATAGAGTATTCCATCCACCAACAAGTGAATATCAGATGGATTCTCAGCCGAGTTCTACAAGACATGCAAAGAAGAATTAATATCAATACTAAATTTTATGAAATAGAAAAGGAGGGAACCCTTCCAAATTCATTCTTTGATGTGGTATCACCCTGATACCAAAACCAGACAGAGACACATCAAAGAAAGAAAATGTCAGACCAATATCCCTGATGAACATAGATGTGAAAATTCTCAATAAAATTTTGGCAAATGGCATACAAACACATATTAAAAAGATAGTGCACCATGATCAAGTGGGGTTCATTCCAGGGATGCAAGGTTGGTTCAACAAACAGAAATCAATAAACATAATACATCACATCAACAGACTAAAATATAAGAATCATATGATTATATCAAGTGATGCAGAGAAAGCATTTAAAAAATACAGCACCATTTTATGTTTAAAATACTAGAATAACTAGGGATAGTAGGAACATACCACAACTTTGTAAAAGCTATCTATGCTAAACCCAAGGTCAACATCATTCTTTTTTTCCCAATATTTTTTTAGTTGTAGATGGACACAATATCTTCATCTATTTATTTTTATGCAGTGCTGAGAATTCAACCCAGTACCCACACATGCAAGGCAAGCACTCTACAACTGAGCTACAATCCCAGCCCCCCAGCTTTATTCTTAATGGACAAAAATTGACAGAATTACCTCTACAAATGAGAACAAGACAGTGATGCCCTCTTTCACCACTCCTATTCAACATAGTTCTTTTGTTTTTAGCCCATGGTGAAGTTATTTTTTATTTTTATTTTTTTAAATTTAGTTATTTTGTTTAAATGCATTTCAAGTCATAGTACATAACCAGAGCTCAGTTTTTCCATTTCTCTGGTTGCAAACCAGATAGTCACACCATTGGAGTCTTCATACATGTACCAGGGGTAGTAATGACCATCTCAAACAACCATCATTACTATGCCCATTCCCCTTTCCTTCCTCCCACCTCCCCCTGCCATGTCTAAAGTTCCTGTATTTCACCTGTGTTTCCCTTCTACGTCTAAAGTTCCTATATTTCACCTATGTTTCCCGTTCCCACCCCCCTTATGTATCCTTATCCACTAATCAGAAAGAACATTTGGCATTTGGTTTTTTGGGATTGGCTTACTTCACTAAGCATAATGTTCTCCAATTCCATCCATTTGCCTGCAAATGCCATAATTTTATTCTCTCTTATTGCTGAATAATATTCCATTGTGTATATGTACCACAGTTTGTTTATCCATTCATCTATTGAAGGGAATCTGGGTTGCTTCCATAGTTTTGCAATTGTGAATTGTGCTGCTATAAACATTGAGGTGACTGCTGTATTGTAGTGTGCTGTTTTTAAATTTTTAGGGTATAAGCCAAGGAGTGGGATAGCTGGATCGAATGGTGGTTCCATTCCAAGTTTTTAAAGAAATCTCCATACTGCTTTCCAGATTGGTTGCACCAATTTGCAGTCCCACCAACAATGTTTGAGTGCACTTTTTTCACTGCATCCTCGCCAGCACTTATTGTTGCTGGTATTTTGGATAGCTGCCATTCTGACTGGTGGAAGATGAAATCTGAGCGTA
>PVHX01029124.1:0-17300 GCA_004024805.1 Geosciurus inauris
ACTGGAGATTGAACTCAGGGGCACTCAACCACTGAGCCACATCCCCAGCCCTATTTTTGTGTTTTATGTAGAGACAGGGTCTCACTGAGTTGCTTAGCGCCTCGCCATTGCTGAGGCTGGCTTTGAACTCGTGATTCTCCTGTCTCAGCCTCCCTAAGTGCTGGGATTACAGGCTTGAGCCACCGCGCCCGGCTAACAATGCCTTTTCTTAATTAACTTCCATGAATAAACCTTATTTGGATTCTAATTCAAATGAATTATATGCTAAAGAATAAAACTGATAAATGGGGAACTTTATTGTTATTATTTTGGTACCAGAGATTGAATCCAGGGGTGCTTTACCTCTGAGCTACATCCACAGACCTTTTTACTCATTATATATTTATTTATTTATTTGTACCAGGAATTGAACTCAGGGATACTCGACCACTGAGCCACATCCCCAGCCCTATTTTGTGTTTTATGTAGAGACAGGGTCTCACTGAGTTGCTTAGCGCCTTGCCGTTGCTGAGGCTGGCTTTGAACTTGCGATTCTCCTGTTTCAGCCTCCCAAAGTGCTGAGATTACAGGCGTATGCCACTGTGCCTGGCTTATTTTTTATTTTGAGACAGGGCCTCCCTAAGTTGCTGAGGCTAGACTTGAATTTGTGATTCTCAACCTTCCGAGTCACTGGGCTTACAGGTGTGAGCCACTGCACCTGGCTCCTTTTCTCTTAATATTTTTAGTTGTAGATGGACACAATACATTTATTTATTTGTCTGTGGTGCTGAGGATGGAACTGAGCACCTCCTATGTGCTAGGCGAGCGCTCTACTACTGAGCTACAACCTCAGCCCTGCACCTGGCTTCTAACCGATACTTTTGATAAGTATAATGGTGGTATTGTGGTTAAGTTTTTTGTTTTGTTTTGTTTTGTTTTTTGGTACTGGAGATTGAACTCAGGGACATTCAACCACTGAGCCACATCCCCAGCCCTATTTTGTGTTTTATGTAGAGACAGGGTCTCACTGAGTTGCTTAGCGCCTCGCCATTGCTGAGGCTGGCTTTGAACTCGCGATTCTCCTGTCTCGCCTCCCTAAGTGCTGGGATTACAGGCTTGCGCCACCATGCCCGGCTTGTGGTTAAGTTTTTTAAGTGTGGCTATCTTTCACAGATAAAAAGAAGGGTATTTACAAATGAAAAGATTTGACCTCTCAGATTTGCTTCAGCATATCCAGTGAGTAGTAACTATTCAAGCAAGAACAGATGAAAGTCAAAGCCTAATGAATAACAGGATAGTTACCAGTCTCAAAGTACCTTCCCATAAGATACTTAATAATTACAAAAGGGGAAGTAGTAAATTTAAAGCAGACAAATCTGGAGGATATTGCTTTAGCCAAGTAATCAAACAGAATTCTTTTTCCTGCTGATAGGGATTGCAAGTGATCAATATTAACATTACTTTTGATGGGACTAATCAGCACCAATAATGATACCTAGCAGCAGATTCCTCCTGATGGGTTGCAGTAAGAGGGACACAGTCTCACTTCTCCTAAGGTCTTCCTGTCAAACATTTATTGTCTTTATCTAGAGGTGAGGAAACATCAGATGACCCCAAATTGAAGGACATTCTCCTGACCTCTATTTCTCAAAAATGTCAAGATCATGAAAGACGGGATCACAAACTGTTCCAACTGAAAGAGACTACAGAGACAACTAACTGCAATGAATGATCTGGGATGTTTTTCTGCTGTAAAGGTCAATAATGAGATAACTGATAAAATCTGATTAAGGTTTATAGATTTCCTGCTTTTGAGACTTTTTGAGGTTATGAAAAAAAAATGCTTTGTTCTTAGGAAACTCAATGAAGTATTTAGATGGATGGATGGATACATGAATGGATAGACAGAGAGGAGCCTACTAGTAAATGGCCATCCATCCTTCTTGACCTGGACCTCTCTGAAGCTCTTTCACATGAGAGAAATCCATTTCTTTCTCATTTAAGTCACTAATATTTGTTTATCATTTTCAACTGAGTCTAATCTTAACATCATTGTTAAAAGAAAGATGTGGAAGTTACCATGTTCATAATAGTGGGTTTTTGTTACGATGTTGGAAGAGTCTAAAATTGTGATTTCTCATACTGTAACCAATGACCATGCATGGGTATTAAAATTTAAAATTCAATCTCTGCAGCTGAGTGTAGTGGTGCACGCCTGTAATCCAAGCACTTTGGGAGGCTGAGACAGAATCATTGCGAGTTCAAAGCCAGCCTCAGCAACGGTGAGGCGCTAAGCAACTCAGTGAGACCCTGTCTCTATATAAAACACAAAATAGGGCTGGGGATGTGGCTCAGTGGTCGAGTGCCCCTGAGTTCAATCTCTGGTACAAAAAACAAAAACAAAAAAATCCAGTCTCTGCTTCATGTTAACCACATTTCAAGTGTCCATGGATCAGCTGGGTGCGGTGACACACATCTGTAATCCTAGCGACTCAAGAAGCTGAGATGGGAAAGTCTGAGGCCAGCCTCAGCAATTTAATGAGATTCTCAGCAACTTGATGAGACCCTGTCTCAAAAAATAAAAAGGGCTGGGGATGTAGCTCAGTGATTAAGCACTCCTGGGTTAGATCTCCAGTACCTCCCCTAAAAATGTGTGCATGAATGTGGATCATGTTCATGCTCTGGATTATGGGGTCTAGAATTCTCGAATGGTGGTTTGAGAACCACTTTTTTTTCCCTCCTAGTGCTATGGTTGGAACTCAGGGCCTGTGCATGCTAGGCAAGTGCTCTACCACAGAGCTCTAACCCCAGCCCAAGATGAGTTGCAATAGTGATAATAATAATCAAAACCTTTTTTGACCAGGCAATTTTGAATTATCAGAGTTGCTTAGTGAAAAATGATGTATCAACCCAGACCTACTAGATCTACATTTCTGCCTGTGGAGCTTGAGAATCTGCTTTTTTTTTTTTTTTTTTTTTTTTTTGCAGGGGGAGGTGTACCAGGGATTGAACTCAGGCGCACTCAACCATTGAGCCACATCCCCAGCCCTCTTTTGCATTTTATTTACAGACAGGATCTCACTGAGTTGCTTAGGGCCTCACTGCTGCTGAGACTGGCTTTGAACTCATGATCCTCCTGCCCCAGCCTCCAGAGCTGCTGGGATTACAGGTGTGTGCCACTGTGCCCATTGAGAATCTGCATTTCAACAAGTTCTTCCAGGGGATTCTGATATTCCCAAATAGCTACCAGCCTCCCTAGCAAAAAAGGCAGTGCAAATCATCTTCCATTTCCTACAACTTGGTCTATTTCATTCTAGGCTCCAAAATGTGGGAGCTATCAGTAAATTAGATCTTCAGACCAGAATATTAAGAAGGACCAGATGTAACCCCAGTGGAGGGGTCTGGTCTCACCCACCCCCGACTTTGGGTGTGTTACTTGACCTCTCAGTTTCTTTACCTGCTCAAGAGCGGGTACTAATACTACTCTAAAGGGCTTTTTTTTTTTTTTAGTTGTAGGTGGACAGAATATCTTTATTTTTATATGGTGTTGAGGATTGAACCCAGTGCCTCACACGTGCTAGGCAAGCACTCTACCACTGAGCCACAACCCCAGCCCCTCTAAAGGGCTATTTTGAGGATTCCATGAGTTCATAAAGTATTTCCAAAAGTGCCTAGTATTCACAGTTTTCCTATTATAATTAGCCTTATCTCCAAACGGCTATCCAACCAATATAGGGTATGACTCCGGCCTTGTCAACTAAAATATTACCTGTGGCCAGGCATGGTGGTGCACACCTGTAATCCCAGAGATTCCTGAGGCTGAGGCAGGAGGGTCACAAGTTCAAGGCCTGGGCAATTTAGTGAGACTCTGCCTCAAAATAAAATAGAAAGGGCTGGGATTATAGCTCAGAGATGGAGCACCTCTGGGTTTGATCCCTCATACCAAAAAAAAAAAGACCTGTACCCCAAAAGTGTCACCTCTATTTTATTTTCTTCCTAGCTAATATTTTTGTTTTTTGCAGTGTTGAGGATTGAACCTAGCCTCTCAAATGCTAAGCATGCTCTCTACCACTGAGCTGCACCCCCAGCCTCTTGGTTAGTACTTAACACTCACCCTACAAACAATAACTGAGCACATACTCCAAGCAGAGAAGATGGAAAGTACAAAGGTCCTGGAGTCAGAACATGCCAAGTACTGTTTGTGTGTGTGTGTGTGTTGCTGGGAATCAAACCGAAGGCCTCATGTGTCGTAAGCAAATGCTCTACCACTGAGCTATACCCTCAATCCCCTAAGTACTATTTAAGATGGTAAAGACACACTGGTGAATAACACAGTCCTATGTTTAAGGTGCTCATATTTCAATGGGACAGACACATAAATTAATATATAATTGACTGCTAGGTGACAAGCAGATAAGAGGCTAAAGAAGGGATGAGATGCAGAGGTGAAACTTTTTTTCAGATGCACTCTGAAAAGGTGGCATTTGATCAAGGCCTAAAGGAGGAGCTGGAGGAAACATAGATATTTGAGGGAAATTTATTGATTCCGGGCTGGCCTCTGGCACTTTTGCAACCCTACCACCTCCTACCCCCAATCCCAGCTAGGGTTCAGGTTTCTAAACAAAGAGGGGAATTCCGATGGGGGTTGCCTCTGTCTGCTGTCCCAGATGACTGGTATTGTTGTGTGAGGCTCCAGCTTGGGGGCCTGGAATCCCCCATCAAAATTCTAGACCTAGCCCGGTGTGGTGGCTCAAGCCTGTAATCCCAGCACTTAGGGAGGCTGAAACAGGAGAATCGCAAGTTCAAAGCCAGCCTCAGCAAAGGCGAGGCGCTAAGCAACTCAGTGAGACCTTGTCTCCACATAAAACACAAAATAGGGCTGGGAATGTGGCTCAATGGTCGAGCGCCCCTGAGTTCAATCTCTAGTACCAAAAGAAAATTCTAGACCTGTCTTCAAAAGAGCTGCTGGGCTCCCTGCCTCCAGGCAATGGAGGAGAGAAGCCCAGTTAGGGACCTCCCAACCCCCACAGCTGAATCCCATCTGGGTTTCTTCTGGTCCTGAGAAAGGCTTGTTGCCTCCCCTTCCATGGCAAAGAGGGCATTTCAGTACCTTTCTCCAGCCCAGTGTTGGAGGTAGAATCAGCGGGCTTGGTTCAAATCTAGCCAGGCAATTCCCTGACTAGTGTTATGTGAGTCTCAGCAGTTTTCTTTTTTCTTTTTATTTTTTTTTGGCACCAGGGACTGAACTCAGGGGCACTTGTCCACTGAGCCACATCCCCAGCCCTATTTTGTGTTTTATGTAGAGACAGGGTCTCACTGAGTTGCTTAGTGCCTCGCCATTGCTGAGGCTCAGCAGTTTTCTTAACCTCTCTGAATCCACGTTCTTAAGATCTTGTTTATAATCCTATCTCCTAAAGAGTCAAGTCTTCACCCCTGGCAAGTACTTGATGAACGTCAGCCAATTCTTGGGGGTATCTGGGCCCACTCTATTCCCAAGACCACCTCTCCAGCTCACGGGGAGACGCATGTTCTTGGGATGGAGGAGGGGCCCCCCATTACCAGCAGGCTGTCTCTTAGAAAAAAAAAGCAAGGAGGCCCCAGCCTTAATGAATCACTGGGAGTGGCAGGACAGTGTTTTCTCAGAAGCCACTGCTCTCACAGCTTGGCTGGGCTAAGGGAGGGCGGGGAGGCAAGAAACCAGGAAGGTTGGGAAAGGATGGGCAGCCACCCTCCCCTGACCCAACCCTAATGAGGGAACAGCCACCTTAAGCCCCCAAAGACACAACAGCACCAAAAAGAAAAATTGAACCGTTTATTGGCCCAGGTCTGGGTCTCTGGCATGGGGGGCATCTGGGGAGCTGTATGAAGGGAGAGAAGCTCCCAATTGGCTCCTTGCCCCCCAAAGCCCCCCTCCCCCAGCCTTTGCATTCACAAGACATTAATTTGAGGCATGAGATTTCCCTCCCTGTGGAGAGATGAGCCAGCAATCCCAAAGAGGTCCTGGGCAGGACCAGAACTCCCTTTGGCAGTTTGAACATGAACTTAAGACAGAACAGCATCCATTCTGGGGGAAACAGGGCAAGGAGGAGGTCACAGACACCACACACTTGCACACACAGACACACATAAATATAGTTCGTACCGCAACAGCTCTTCCATCTATCCACAGGAATTAGCAAAGTCCTTCTGGGGCAGGAGAAGGGAGAATGTCCCCAGGAAATGTCCTTGGCTACCCCACCCCCATGCTCCACTCAAGACATCTTGCAAGGAGGCACAGCGGGCTCAAGGCTGCCCTGCCTTTAGGGACCTGTGCCCTGGGCTGGGGAGGACTTGTGAAGGTGGGAAGAGCTTGGAGGAGTGGTTTTGGGGGTAGGAGTGGGGGAAATGTGCAAACGTCTCCCCCAGAATTTTCTCAAGTTCTACCCTGTCATATAGGGAGGCCCAGAGCCCTCCTCAGTCCCCCAAACCGGTTTTTCCAGCCCTCAGTGATTCCTCTGTGCCCCAAATAGTGCAATTGGCCAATGAGGTCTGAGAGTAAGGAATAGGGCTCTGGCCCCTCCCCCCCCCCCATCTCTACCCCGTGGTTTCCTTTCCCGGCATCTGAGAGGAAAGAGAAGACGGAGTCAAAAGGCAGCTGATGAAATTTGGGGAAGCTGTGGATCTGGGTCTGGGAGGGTCGGAGAGATTTCCAACCCCTGGAGACAGTGGTTCCAAGAAGAGCCTGAGATCGCCCAGAAAAGGTGGCAAGAGGGATAAATTCAGAGACAGGAGCTGGGTGCAGGTTGTGGGGTCGGACAGGAAAATGTTGAATCCTTTGTACTGGGAGGTAAACTGCTCCTGCCCTGAGCTCCCTTCCTGCTGTTACCCTAGCCCTTTTAAGGTCCCCACGGACACTGTACTGGCCTTCAGCATCCCTCTGAAGCACTACTGCCTGCTCAGTGCCCCTACTGACCACCCTATGAACTTTCAACATCTCCCAGGTCTGTGGAGTGGGGGCATCGTGCTTGGCAGCCCCTTGTCTCTGTCAAGGTCACCCAGCGCCTCTCATGCAGCCCTCTGTGGCCTGGCTGTCGTCCACCCTCCCCTCACACCACTGTGTTGCCCTCCAGAAACGTGGGGGACGTGGGCATGTGCGTGCCCCTCTCCAGAGAGCTGGAGCTGCGGAGGGGCAGGAGGCGGTGGCCCGGGGTCCCGCTCCGCCTTCCTGGCACCCCAGCGGCCGGCCGCCAGCACTGCAGGGGCCGCAGCACCTCCCGCCTCAGGTCCCGGCTGCGCCACGTGTAGATGACAGGGTTGAGCAGCGAGTTGAGGGTGGCGAAGGCGAAGAAGTAATGAGCCTTGTAGAGAACCGGGCAGGCGCGGACGGGACAGGCGTAGTCCAGGAGCAGGATGCTGAAGGCTGGCAGCCAGCACACGATGAAGACGCCCAACACGATGGTGACCGTCTTGAGCAGGGCCAGCGTCTGGGGGCCTGCCACATCCGCGTGGCTTGATCGGACCACGCAGTAGATGCGGACGTAGAGAGCGACGATGGCGGACAAGATGACGGAGAAGATGGTCACCACACAGAGCACGTACTGCTTGGCGTAGAGCGGCAGGACGGTGGAGCAGGCCTCCAGGTGGCCCAGGCAGTTCCAACCCAGGATGGGCAGGCCCCCCAGAACCAGCGAGATGAGCCACGAGGCCCCAATGAGCAGCAGCATGCGGCAGCTCTTGTCGCTGCCGTAAAGCTTGACTTTGGCAATGGCCACGTGCCGCTCGATGGCGATGGCCAGGAGGCTGAAGACAGAGGCGGAGAGCGTGATGAAGGCGGAGCCCTCGCGGGCAAACCACTGCACTGGCGTCAGCCCCAGCGTGACAGGGCCCGAGAGCAAGGTGTTGGCCACAAAGGCCACGCCTGCCAGGAGATCCGAGGCGGCCAAGTTGCCCAGGAATAGGTACATGGCCGAGTGGAACTTGCTGTTCCGGGCCACCGCAATGAGCACCAGCAGATTCTCCACCACGATGGCGCAGCAAAGAAGGATGATAAAGGCCGAAGCCACCTGACGGGAGGGTGTCTCCTGTGTGTCCAGCGTCTCCTTGGTGTAATTGTAGTGTTCCCGGACCTTGCTGGAATTGAGGTACTCTGAGTATAAGCCGCCCATGGTGGGGCTCAGTGGCTGGCTGGGGCCATGGGTCTGTCACAACTGCAGAGAAGAGAGACAGAAAGACAGACAATAGGTCAGTGCCGTGGCTGCTAACTGGCTCTGACCTTGGATGGTCCTCACTGAATGAACACAGGAAATCAGAATCATCATCACCCCCACTTTTCCAATGGGACACATAGACAGGCTGATTCACTTTCCCAAAGTCTCCAAGCTGGCAAGTGGCAGGGCCAGAGAGGCGGGCTCCACAGCCTCCATCACCCTGCAGAGACATTCTCATTCACAGGAGCAGACAGAAGTTCCCCCAATGGCATAAAGTGTACACCCCGGGCTTTCAGAAACTTTGTCCACTTACTCAGAGAGCAAGCCTGAGGATTTGTCTCTATTCTAGAACATATAGGAGCCTCTGGCTTCATGCCGCCAGCTGACCTGGGTCAGTGAGATTCTTGCCACTGATAGTACCATCCCTTGCTTATTACCACCCACTGCCCTGATTTCAGGCTGAGTCTAAGCCTTGAGGCCATGGGTGCCCCTGAGATAAGGACTTGGGAGACACCAGGGCGACCCTGAGGTTCAAGCATCCCAGAGGTCACACTATCTTCAAGGACACAGACCTTGAGGACAATGCAGTGTGAGTTCTGTTCTCACTCCAACTCTGTCATGCCACTCTGACAAGTCACTCAGCCTCTTTAGCCTCAGTGTTCTCATCTGTGCGAGGGGTAGAAGAAAGCCCTCTTCAAAGAGATGTCAGGAAAATCTTTTTAAAGATTGCATGGGAGGGTGGCACGGTGGTAGAGTGCTTCCTGAACATGTGTAAGGCCCTGAGTTCAACCACTAGCATCACCAGAAAATAAAAAAATAAAGGATTATGAAGCTTGGTGTGGTGACACCTATCTGTAGTCCTAGCTTGAATAACATGGTGAGACCTTGTCTTTAAAAAAAAAAAAAAAAAAAAAGCACCTAGCTGATTTATCACATAGTAAGCATTCAACAAGTGTTAGTTAATGTTCTTAGCCTCCCTCTTCCTGGCACACACAAAGGACTCTGGGCTGGGTACACTCCACCCAATCTTTTGGAAGAAGATGCTGACTAAATCAACCAAGAGATTCCCTCCCAACAGCCTGTTCTCATCAGCACCATCTAGCTCTGCCCTGGGACAGAGGGTCCCAGGGGGGTGGGTAGGGCGCTGACACCCCCCCCCCTGGCCAGGATAAAATCCAGATGTGTGAGGCCCCTGGAACAAACAGGGTGGAGTTCTAGTCACATCCGGTGTGGGAAGTCTGGGTGGGGGGAGCTGAGATGGGGGGGTCACCAGAGACCAGTCTGGGAGGTCCTGGCTGGGAAGATGGGGCAGCTGTGCTAAGTCATGTGAGCGGTGGGGGGCGCGCAGCCCCGCAGCGAAGGGCAAGGCATTTGTTTCCATGAAAGCCTGAGTCACCCACCCCCCTTTCAAGGAAAACTGAGCCATGGGGGAAGGGGAGGGTAGAGGCCTGTGTGGATAGGGAGGATGAGAGGCACAGGCCGTAACCAGCTCTGAGATGGGGTAGGAGGGTCTCAAAGGAGCCAGGCCAGTGTCTGCCTTTTAGGAGGGAAGCAGGGAGGAAGCGCCCACCCTTAGCTAAGTGGAGGGGCGCAGAGCTAAGAACGCTCCCCAGTCCCTGGAAACATGCCTGGACTGCGTGTGAGCCAGAAGCAGGGTTCCAGAAAAGGCTGGTTAGGCCGGTTCTTGTTGAGCCTAGGGGTGATAGGGGGCTTCCGGGGTCGCCCAGTCATCTCACTGCCAGGATGCCCCCTGGGAGGGGCGTCCTGGCCTTGGGCCCTACAGAGGCAGCTGCTTCCCCCAGAGCGGAGGGGCATCCGTCCTAGTTTGGGAACAGAGAAGAGCTTGTGCATGTCCTCGGGGACAGCGGCCCCGCCCAGATCGGCACACAGAGGCCCCTTGTTCCCCTGCCGGACAGGGCCCCGGGTGCCCTGATGCCCTCTGCCCGCAGCAGGAGCTCCCAGGCTGGCTTGGCCTGGGCAGCGGCCTTACCAGACTGGCCGTCGAGCCGGAAACAGCCCGCGCACTGATTGGCTCATTTTCAATCCCAGGGCACTGAGCGATTTGCCTATTGGCCTGAATTTCCATCTTTGGCCTCTGATTGGCCCGGTTGGGGGCGCTCCACGGTTAATCCTGCTCTCCGGGTTTACAAGCAAGTGGAGCTCAGCTCTTTCAGAGGACAAGAGTTAAAGCTGTGTAGATGTCCCTGAGGGTTACTTTGAACCGTGGCCTGACCGCTGGGTCACCCCATCAGACGCCCCCAGACTGCCCTGGCCTGCTGGGTCCCTCCTGGGATTCATAATCAAGAATCAAGATCCCCTAGAAAGCCTGGGAAGCGCTCTCGACGATGGGCAAAAAGCCCAGGGTTTTTCCCGCTGCCGCCCCCTTCGCAGCTCACATAGGGGCCACCACCCCTCTCCAGTGTGGAGGAGAAAGATTTACTGCCATTTCCTGGAGAAATAAGAAACGTGTTCAGCCCACATGCCCCAGGGACTGATCAGAAAGTCTGTCTTCTTGTCTAGAGAGGAAGACTGTGGGCGCTGCACTATCACTTTCTGCAGACCCAGGAAGCTAAGGCATTCGCAGAGAGAGAGCAGCTCTCCTGGTTAAAGGTAAACTGAGGTCCGTGCTGAATCCTAGTTTCTTTGTCCTCTGGCCTTGCCAGCTTCTCCCCTGTACCAGACTCCAAGGCCTGGAGCCTGTCTCCTGTAAACCCTCACCAGGGCAGTCCTGACTCCCCCTGAGAGACTCAGGAAGAGGCCTCAGGGGAGATGCAATGTCCAGGCCTGAAATGGAACAAGAGGGAAAAGTGACATGGTTTGGAGGGAAGGGAAAAGAGATAGACCCAGACACGACTGTTTGGCTGGAGATTAGGAAAGAGGAAGGCTGGAGGAAGGCTCAGTAGCTTCCAGGTTCTCCTCCACCCCCTCACAGTTCCAGAGAAGTAGACTCCTGTGGTTACAGTTCCTGCTGGTCACGGATAGGTCCCATGTCCTTTGCCAAGAGCAGGCCTATCTCCACCGCTTTCTTTTGCTTTCCTTCTGGCTGTCAGGCCTCCCTACACTGCCATTCCCTTCTAAGCAGCCAGGGGGAGCTTTTTAATTTATGACGCCACTCCCTGGCTCCACTTTCTCCTATGGCTCCCTGTAGCTCCTGCCCACCCAACCTCCTCCCATTCTCCCCCAGAGGCACTCCACTGCAACCACACGGGCCTCCTATGAGCCATTTAGATCCTTACCTCAAGCTTTTGCTGCTGTTGTTCTTTCCTGCATACATCCTCCCCTCAAATCCTTGAATGACTGCCTCCTCATCTTTCAGGTTTCTATGTAAAGGTCACTTTCTCAGAGGGGCCACCCCTGACCACAAGTCTACAGTAGCAGCCTTCCCCAATCTCTTTCTAGCACAGCATCTTTCTTTATTATCTTCACAGCACATGCCACTATCAGAAGTTACCTGGTTTTTTGTCAGGCTTCCAGAAGGCCATGTGAGTTGCTGGAAACCAGCGACCAACTTCATTCTCAATCCCTCCAGTGATTCTTGGCGCAAATCAAGCACCCAGAAAACCAGCGGAGTGGGCAGATGAATGAATGAACCAACCAACCTAGCAACCGAGGGGCTTCTGAGGGGGGACCACAGCTTGAAGCTCCGCCCAGGCCAAAAAAAAAAAAAAAAACAAAGGAGCCGGGCACGGTGGCACACACCTGTAATCCCAGTACTTTGGGAGGCTGAGACAGGAGAATCGCGAGTTCAAAGCCAGCCTCAGCAATGGTAAGGCGCTAAGCAACTCAGTGAGACCCTGTCTCTACATAAAACACAAAATAGGGCTGGGAATGTGGCTCAGTGGTCCAGTGCCCCTGAGTTCAATCCTCAATACCAAAAAACAAACAAACAAACAAAGGGAGCTGGAGATGCCTAGGTCCCCTAGCAGCCCTCCCAACGCAGAGGGCAACGCGCAGCGCGTCTCCGTGGAGATCGTAGCAGGACCCGCCCCCGCCCCGTGCCGCACTCTCGGCCTCCTTATCTGGCCGAGGAATGTGCGGTATCCACTCGCTCGCGCTGGGGCGGCGCCTTCTCCCTCCCGAGACCGCCCCACGCGAGGGACCCTCACACCTCCCAGAGGGGATGGGTGATTCCACCAGTGACCTCGTCTCGAAATTCCCGGAGGACTGGGGAGCGGGGAGATCCCAGCTGCAGTAGATGCACCAGTGCCGCTCCCGCGTCGCCACACGCGGGGGACCGTGGGCTCGGCGAGTGGCGCCTGGAGTGTCTGACAAGGACAGAGACGGGGGAGGGGGTGGAAATCCCCGGGTGAGTCAACCCGTGCCAGAGAAGGGGGCGAAATGCCAGCGCCCTGCGGAGCCCGGGGCTACGCGGAGTCCACGCCACGCGTGCCGCCACCTACGCCCCATCGCTGGGCTCGAGGGGAAAGAGGAGGTGCCCGAGCCACGCAGTCACTCTTCCTTTCCTTCCAGAAGCCACGCCCCCGCGGGGGAACTGGAGAAGACCATCCCCTCGGGGAAACCGAGGCAGGAAACTCGCCGCCCAGGCGGGGGGCATCTGCCCTCCGGCGGGGCCCCGCCCCCTAACCTGGAGTCCGTGCAGCCCGCAGCACCTCTAGCCCTGACTCAGCCGAGACGGCCCGGAGGGGTTCTGCGCCCCCCACGCGCACTCCCCTGAACCCTGGTCCCTGGGAACACTGTCCTGCCTCCCAAAGTCTCCAATCGAAAGCGCTAGGATTCCGCCTTCTCTTTCAGCGCCAACTTCCTGCCCCGGGAAAGGCGGGGAGAGAAGTCTGGGGGTTCGCAGCGGCGTCAGTGAGGGGCGCCTGGAACCGTGGAGAGGGTGCACGGTCACCATCCCCTCCGTGCAGCAGAAACACTGGCGGCGCGAGCGTGCCTTGCTGCGCCCCAGATCCCTGGCTGGGCCCCCCACCTCCGATCCCGCGACCTCAGGGGACAGGGGCCCGCCCTTTCTGTCTCTCCCTAGCCGTGTGCGCTCACCTGGTTAAGCCGGCCCGGGTCCCTGCCCTGACCCGAGGGGCCTTGGCGTCTGAGTCCCCAGGGCGGCCGTGGCTGGGGTTGGGGCGGCTTGCCGGGCTCAGCTGCGTCCAGCGGCTGGGGACCCGGGACAGAGGGGGGCGGGGAGAGCCGCCGCCTCGGCCCCCCCTCTTGCCCCGCCTTCCTCTCCTCCCCTTTCCGGCGGCGACTGCAATGAATTCCAGATGTGGCCGGCCAGCCCCGGCGCGCGCGGGGGCCGACGGGGGCGGCGCGCAGAGCCCCTTTGTCCGCCCCCCCACACCTCTCGCCCTGCCCCTCCCAGCGCCCACCCGTGAGAACCGGCCGGTGCGTGGCCGCACGCAGCCCCATGACGTCATGGCTCGCCTAGCCAGGTGGCCTCAACCTGAAACAACTGTCTTCAGATTTGGATGTCCTCCCTGGGACCCTAGAATAGGAGGATCTCCTTTATTTACTTAACAAGAAGCCGTGGAGCGCCTACTGTGTGTCAACACGGCAAATAGGCATTAAACGCCTGTTTGTCTTTAAAACAAATGAGTTCCTACTGCGTGTCATACCCTGCCCCCCAAATAGGATTGTTCTCTGCCTTGGTAAGATCCCAGAATTCAGGTGTTCCGCTTTCTCCCTTAGGAAATTGGACACACTTAATAGTCTCCTGCTTCTGTAGATCCTGCTCTGCCCTTGCTGTAGTCAGCCAGCAGACCCAAGGTGGACATGCTGCTTTTTTTTTTTTTGGTGGTACCGGGGATTGTACTCAGGGGCACTCGACCACTGAGCCACATCCCAGCCCTATTTTGTGTTTTACTTAGAGACAGGGTCTCACTGAGTTGCTTAGCGCCTCACCGTTGCTGAGGCTGGCTTTGAACTCGCGATTCTCCTGTCTCAGCTTCCCAAAGTGCTGGGATTGCAGGTGTGCGCCAATGCGCCCGGCGGATCTGCTGCTTTTGAAGTGGAACTCAGTTCTCTCTTCTTTCTGGAGTTTCCTAATTTCTTTTTTCTATCATCCAGTTTATCCTGGGCCTAACTGCGAAAATGAGGATCACCTTCATTTACTGATTGTGTGTGTGTGTGTGTGTATGTGTGTGTTTAAACCAGGGACTTGATAATAGGACAGGAGAACCCCTCATTTCTTCAACAAATATTTTTAGTGCATGTACTATGTACAGCAGTAAACAAAAACCCGGATTGGGGGAGACTTCTTGCTCTCATGGAGCTTATGTGTTCAGGTAGGAAGACAGTCTTTTAAGAGGATACCAGCGGCTGGGAATATAGCTGGGAACTCCTGCCTAGCATGCATAAGGCCCTGGTTTCCATCCCCAGCATGACAAAAAAAGAAAGAAAAAAGTACCATTTCTGCAAATGTATGCATAATCTGCTTACATGTTTATTTACCAACTAAGCACCTACTGTGTGCCAGACACTAAAAACTGGAAATATATCATGGGAAGAAACAGATGAAACCTTCCTGACCCAGTGGAGCTGATGCTGAATATCCAGAATAGGACAGGGGGAAAAAAAAAGTGGTAAATTTCCTGGAAGAGGAACTGAGAGATGAGGGACACACTGGGAGAAAGGCTGCTGTGCTTTCAATCTGTGACTCCTTTGTACTTTTAGACCTTTGTAACATGTACATACATGCTCTATTCCAACAATAAATTAAATTTAAAAATTAAAGTTGCTCGATACTCGGTTCAACCAATAAAAAGAAGGGAGTGGCTAGTTACACTCTCTTCTTTGTAGACTGTACCTTAATAGTGTCTGAGCTGAGCACGGTGGCACACACCTGTAATCCTAGCACTTTGGGAGGCTGAGACAGGAGAATAGCAAGTTCAAAGCCAGCCTCAGCAATGGGGAGGTGCTAAGCAACTCAGTGAGACCCTGTCTCTACATAAAACACAAAATAGGCCTGGGGATGTGGCTCAGTGGTTGAGAGCCCCTGAGTTCAATCCCCAGTACCAAAAAAAAAAAAAAAAAAAAGTGTCTGAAAGCAAAAAGAAGAAAAAGAAAATTAGAATTGAAGCCAAGTACCATGATGCATGCATATAATCCCAGCTACTCAGGAGGCTGAAGCAGGAGGATCACAAGTTGAAGGCCAACCTGGGCAACTTAATGAGACCCTGTCTCAAAATAAAAACAAAAGGGGCCGGGTGTGTAGCTCAGCAACAGAGCACACCTGAATTCATTCTCCAGGGAAGAAAGGAAAGAGGAAGGAAAGAAAAAAGAAAGAAATAATTAAGCCACTAATGCCTATTTAAAATAAAAGGGGGAGGGGCTGCAGGTGAAGTTCAGTGGTAAAGCCTGTGCTTAGCACGTGGGAGACCCTGAATTTACCTCTCAGCGCTAAATAAATAAAAATAAAAATGGAGTAGTCCTATGTGTACTGATGTGGAACTGTCTTCAACGTATTTAAAAACTGGGGGAAAAAAACAATGCAGGCCAAATACATTGCTTGCCTGCACTTCAGGGTGTATTTATAAGTGCTGTATAAATACATACACATTTGCCTGTGGACTCATGGGTCACCTTCAGCAGAAGGCACAAGACACTAGACACAGTTGTTACTCTCAGGGGGCGACATGGGGGACAGAGAAATTTGGTGAGAAGGAGCTAGTTTTTCATATGTACCCTGGGGATAGTTTGAAAATTTTAGCTTGTACTGCCAATTCCAAAAACATACAAAGTCATGAGAAATAAAAGGCAACAAGTTCCCAGACTTCTAACTGTAAAATAGGTCCTATAATAAAAGTAGTTAATAACATCAAAACTATTAATAAATAGCCAGGGGCGGTTGTGCACGCCTATAATTCCAGCAGCTTGGGAGGCTGAGGCAGGAGGATCACAAGTTCAAAGGTAGCCTCAGCAACTTAGTGAGGCCCTAAGTAACTCAGCAAGGCCCTGTCTCAAAATAAAAGACAGAAAGGGGCTGGGATGTTTCTCAGTAGTTAAGCACCCTCGAGTTCAATCCTTTGCACCAAAAGAAAAAAAATAAAGAACTTTTCTTTTGCAGTGCTAAGGATCAACTCCAGAGCTTTGCACATGCTAGGCAAGTGCTCTACCACTATGCTACACCTCCAGCCCCAATAACATTATTAATAAATACATCAATATTTTTTGCTGAGAGTAGTGGTACATACCTGTAATCCCAGCAACTCAGGAGGCTGAGGCAGGAGGATCACAAGTTTGAGGCCAGTCTTGGTTAACATATTAAACTTCAATTTATATGAAGAATAAGCAAATTTATCAATAAAGGAGTAGGGAATATAGCTGAGTGAAGTGAGTGTTTAGCATGTATGAGGCTCTGGGCTTGATCCCATCACCAAAATAAATACATACATACATAATCGATAAGGAAATGAATATTGCTAGGAGCCATGGTGCATACCTCTAATTACACCTACTCTGGAGGCTGAGGCAGGAGGACTGCAAGTTAGAGGTTGACATGGGCAGCAAAGTAAACCATATCTCAATTTTTGTTGTTGTTGTACTGGAGACTGAACCCAGGGACACACTACCTCTAGGCTACATTCCCAGTTATTTTTGCCTTTTTTGAGACAGGGTCTCACAAAGTTGCTCAGGCTGATCCTCCAGCTGGGATTATAGGAATGCACCACCGCACCTGTTAAAGTAAAAAAAAAATTATAAAAAGTACTGTAGAAGCCAGGGGTGGTGGCGCATGCCTGTAATCCTAGCAGCTCAAGACCCTGAGGAAGGAGGACCATAAGTTCAAAGCCAGCCTCAGCAACTTGGTGAGGCCCTGAGCAACTTAGAACCTGACTCAAAATAAAAAATAAAAGGGAGGGAGGGACTGTGGCTGTGGCTCAGTGGTAGAGCACTTGCCTAGCATGTGTGAGGCACTGGGTTCGATCCTCAGTACCACATATAATTTAATATGAATAAAGATCCATCAACAATTTAAAAATTTTTAGCCGGGCGCGGTGGCTCAAGCCTGTAATCCCAGCACTTTGGGAGGCTGAGACAGGAGAATCGCGAGTTCAAAGCCAGCCTCAGCAATGGCAAGGCGCTAAGCAACTCAGTGAGACCCTGTCTCTAAATAAAACACAAAATAGGGCTGGGGATGTGGCTCAGTGGTCGAGTACCCCTGAGTTCAATCCCCAGTACCAA